>VZTO01026395.1:0-63327 GCA_013400615.1 Syrrhaptes paradoxus | reverse complement strand
TTATGTTGGGGGCCCCACATCTGAACACAGTACTCCAGGTGGGGTCTCACGAGAGATGTAGAGTTGATGGATGTTGGAATTAGATGATCCTGTCCAATCCAAACCGTGCTATGATTTTATGATGTGCAGCAATTTGCTGCCCACCCAGAGCACGGACATACCAAAGCTCATTGGAAACTTTCCCACCTTCTGCTCCAAGTCCAAAGTTGTATCTGTTTTCTCTGACATCAAAAAATAGTAACATGTTTATTAATAACAGAAAGCCTGGGAAAACAAGAGTCCCAGTTGCATGAAGCTTCCCTCTTGCCCTAAGAAGGTTCAAGAAGTGAGGAGAGCACCAACATTTCAAAAAGTTGCCTGCAGTGGTGCTGGAAGAGAGGCAGGTACTGCAGTGATGAGGCTCAGGTGATTCACAGTCACCTTTTGTTGCACTCTGCAAGGACATAGTTATGTGCCCGTTTTTCAAACCCAGTTTAAAATCACATTGTCCAGCAGCAAAATGAAATGTCTCCTCCATAAAGGCATTGACAAGCCTTCTGTGAACTTGTGTCCTCAGAGGCAGATTTGTCTAAACAGCATGTTCATGGTGCCTGAGAACCAGAGATGCATAGACAAATTAGAGGTAATTTAGAGAAGAGCAACACAAATGATTAAAAGACTGAAAGAACTGATGCGAGAAAAAAAAAGATTAAAAGATATGAATATGCATGATTTGGCCTAATGACAGCTAAAGAAGGATAAATGGCTACAAGTGTTTGAAGCCCCAAGGAGAGGAGTTGCCTGGAAGGATGCCAGGGATGTAACAACAGTAAGGACCACTGGGATGAATTTGAGACTTGGCAAATTGGTCTAAGCAAACACAAAGCCCACCTGAAAGCCCTGTATCTAAGGAAAGGTGATAGAGAAATGGGTTTGTGTCAAAAATATTACAAATGCCAGTGAGTTATATTTTGGCAGTGACAGCAGCTTTGGCAGTTTGGAGGTAAGATCCGACAGAGGAGAAGGGGTCGGAAACCATGAGAGAGCAGATGGCAGATCCCTGCTCTGTGGTTGGGCTGTTGAGATGGTAGCGTAATTTCTCAGGCACATTTTAAGGAGTCTCCAAAGTTACGCAGAAGAGTGGCTTGCTCCAAGAAAATGGAGAATTTTACAGAGAACAAACCCAATCCCAACCCTGCTCTGTGGCAACAGGGAGGCAAGGCTATGTTCAGATGCTGATACCCATTACCAGCATGTACAACTTACTTAAGTTCATCATAATAGGAAATTAATTGATCAATCAATGTACTTAAGGGCATTAAGCTTCAAGAAAGCAGTGCTGAAATAAGTATTAAAAGGAAGCTTCCAAGGGAGCCTAAGTGAATTAGGCACTAACGCCGTATGACAGTTCAATTAGGCTGCTTTGAAAAGCCCAGGCTAGCCTGATGCTTTGAAATCCATTTGTGGGAAGAGCAGACAAATTCAGAAAGATGCCGTAATGAAAGTGCAAGAAGCTCCAATTTCTCTGAAAGTGAAAAACGCCAGGGATGAGCAGTAACCCCTGTGATTTCCCAGGGAAAGGCTGCTCAATGAGCTCAGATTTAAATGAGGCTTTTGCAGACACACTCAGAGCCTGTGCAGGCTTAGAGAGGGAGAAGAAAAGGCAGCAGCAGGAACAGAATCAGTGCAGGGACATGCCCTTAGCTATATATTAGAGGAAGAAACTGCATTAAATAGAAAGAAAAAACAGAGGATGCAGGTAATATTAGGAGTTCCTTAAATTCCCCCCGTACTAAACTTTTCAAGTTTTTTTAAAGGGATACCCTTGACTGAAAATCTACGGAATTATTTCTCTGAAGTTTAAATTGCTTTGAGGAGCTCCCTTGTCTCCCAATCTTCTCAGTCTCTTCATTTGTGGCTTTTCCAACACATTTTCCTACTTTTTACAAAATATTTCTTTTCTGTTGCTGGAGCAATGGCCTTACGAAGACACGTGTCTGCAAGCAGCTCCTCACACGTGCTCACTTGTGTTGCCTCGTGCTGCATGTGGCCCCAGCACTCAGGACCAACCTCCAGAAACAAATCCCATCACACTGTAGGCAAGAAGCATTTTGTAGAATTATTGTGCACGGTGTGTCAGTGTGTTGTAGGGATGGATGTATCAGGAGTTTACTTGGTTCTATGAAGCATCTTAGAAGCTTCAGACATTTTGTTGTTAGCAGCGTGCTTTTGCTGTGCATCTGTGTGCATACGGGTGTTTGAATAGGTGACTGCCCCTAACCAAAAGAAACACCACTAGCCTCTGTAGTAACCTTTCAGGAACACAGGGAATTTATTTTATAGAGTTTGGTGAGCATGCTAGAGATTGCATGGTAAGAGTGGAGATTTTTTTAAGCCTTCGTATGAGGCAAATTCCAAGTATAGCTGAACGATTTATCATCCTATGTATTTAAAAAGTCTCATCGTATTACTGCTAGAAATACCTACTCGTGTGCTGCTTTGCAAACAGTTCAGAGGACAGCAGCTCGCTTTACATGGTGCTGATGACATTACAGTGTTTAGTCAGCTGTGCTGCCATAAAGATGTCACTTTGAAACCTTATTTCCTGAAGACAGAGGCGCTGCTCTTTCCTTCTTGCTACACATGAGGTTTATGCACATGACATCTTGCCACCAAACCATCAGCTGAACCCGGCACCTGCAAACCAGATTTTCTGCCACATGTTTATCTCATGATATTAGGAGGCTGTCAGCTGACATGCTACCAAGCCTTTTGGTTTAATATGAAGGCAGCATTTCAATTCCAAGGAGTCAATACAGGTGATAAATAAATATACTGAGTACACCAGAGAGCTTAGGGTGGGCTTGGATGCAACCTTGAGTGTAGGAAGTTACTGGAAACACAGCATGTCTTTTTCATACCCTCAGCTTAGATGTATCAAAGCAAGTACCCTCATTACCAAGTAGCAGGACAGTGCCGTGAAAATCTAGCCAAAGGGGGCATATTTCTGAGAATGGCAAAGTGATATGCCAACCATGTAGGGTTTTAAAGCAGCCGTGAGAAGGTGGCTCACTCCCCAGGAGCTGAGAAGCAGCTTCAGCTTCCCCAAACCAGCCAGTTCCCCCCCGAGCTTGTGCTTGAAAACATGGAGTGGCGATATTTTGAATATCAGGTCTGGCAGCCTGCTGGAGCAGCCTGGGGATACTGGAGATGTTCGCAGGGAGGGACTGCTCACCTCACCCCTCCAGTGTGCCGCCTTGTTCGGCCACCACGCCTTGTCCCCAGCCATCCCCATCGGCAGAGCCAGCTGGGCAGTTGTTACCTGGCCACGGGGTAGGCGTCAAAGGCTAGCATCTGCTGTTTTGGGGGTTTGGCGTAGTTTCATTTAAATTGGAGTGCCCTCTTCCCATCTGAAGGAGGTTAATGCAGTAGGGAGCTGATGCTGCTTCAGATCCGTCCCCGATGGCTTCCTCCCTCCGGGGAGGTCCTTGCTGCAGCTCTCAGATCTGACCAATGCAAGACACAGGGTGAGTCTGAACCCAGGGTTTATGTGAGACAACAAATCGCCTTCGGTGCTCTCAGATGAATCAAATGTATTCCTACTTCATAATGTTTTTTAAAATTCTCTTGGAATTATGCATAAAGAGCTGAAACAGCAGTTTGTTGGAGCAAAACCCTGTCATAATGTGGGTAATCTAACTTCTGTATTTGTATTTCTAGCTGAAGCCTGTTTCTTTAGGCAGATAGCACAAAGCGTCCTTTGTAAGAAGAACAGTAAACTAGAGAGACAGATGAGTTATGAGGCATAAGGGAAACGTTATTTTAACCTCTTTGGGCATTACTTCAAAAATGTTAAAAATCTTGAGAGCTTTCCAGTGTAGCATTTAAGGAGCAGGAAATTTTACTCTGTAGCAGTAAACATATTTCCTTTTAAAACTAACTGTATACTGTTGTAGCTCAAGTCTGTGCAGGAGCACATTGAGAGTGCTTTTGGAGGATACCTCTGAGGATTTTACTGGGTTAGAGATTTGAGAATAAAAAGATTATTTTTAATGTGATACTGAAGAGGGTTTTGTAGCTGAGACTTAGAAGATACCAGAACAAAGCCCACTTGCAAGCAAGTGTTCATAATACTGATATAATTAGTAGGAGAAGAAATGTCACAAAAAGTTTCACAAAGCAAATGTCCTCACTCAAACTACCAGCCAGGAACAAAAGCAACTGTTTTGTAATCTAGTTTGCTCAAGCTTTGGCCTGCCTGCTGAGATGGGAGTAACTTCTCATAGAATCAGAGTGGTTCGGGTTGGAAGGGACCTTTAAGGTCATCTAGTCCAATCCTCCTGTAATGAGCAGGGACATCTTCCACTCGATCAGGTTGCTCAGAGCCCCATCCAACCTGAACTTGAATGTTTCCAGGGATGGAGCATGTACCACCTCTCTGGGCAACCTCTTACAGTGTTTCGCCACCATCATTGTAAAAAATTTCTTCCTTATGTCTAGTCTGAATACACCCCCTTTTAGTTTAAAACCGTTATCCCTTGTCCTGTCACTGCAGGTCCTATTAAAAAGTCTGTCCCCATCTTTCTTGTAAGACCCCTTTAAGTACTGAAAGGCTGCAATAAGATCTCCCCAGAGCCTTCTCTTCTCTCCGGGCTAAAAGTTCTGTATGAACAAATTATTAGAGATAGGCTTGAAAGGGACAGCCTCAAGGTATAGCAGATCGTGTTGATCATACGTTCCTCCTGAGTCACCACTGACCCAATGATAACATTTAGACTCCCTTGGAGTGTGATCGCAACCTTCTGAGCACAGCACCCAGGGCACATGGACACAAAGATTTCCACCAGAGGGGAGAATTAATCACCCTCTGGTTTGGGTTGTAGATGTCTCCATGTGGCACAGTCTGAGGAACGTGCTCCCTTCCCCAGGGGCTGATGGCTTGCAGTTTTAGGCCAGAAGGGGACATCGATATCCTCTGCTTCCTCTGGTGTGTGATGCAGCCGCTCAGCTCAGATTGCTCTGGGGACTGGGTTAAGTGTGTTGACTAAATCTCTGTTCATTGTAACATGAGTTTACAAATGTCTAGCTGAAAAGGAAATACTTGCTTGTATGTATCTACTTAGGTATCTGAATCTAGAGCAGAATCTCTCCCTTGAAATGTTTAGGTAATTAAGGGGAGATAAGGTCTCCTAAGATTTTTCTTGCCCTGTTTTTTGTGGATCGCACTTGTGATTGCAGGCTGGTTGAAGGCCCTGCTTTCAGTTCAGCTGCTGAAATCGGTATCAGTGAAATAGGTGCCTTGAAGCAGGCCAGATGGCATCTCTCAAAAGTTGCTGCTCTGCTGTGTCCCCAGTGACTGACCAAAAAGCCTTTACTCAGGTGATGGCGGTGCCCTGGCTCCTGCGGCATCACCCTGGCTGTGCATCAGCAGCATCACTGCTCAGCAAGAAGTTTATGGGCTAATTATCTGCTGGTGCAAACCCAAGCAGCTCCATTCATCCAACCGGAGCTATGCTGAGGTCCACATCACCTGCAGAAAACAGTCCTGACTCTTCAAAAACTTCCCTAGCATTTTAAGCAATAAACTCATTAGATTTTTGCATAATGGTATCTATTTTCAAGTTGCTGAGGCATGGTCTCCCATGTCTGTGAGTTTTAGGCTAGAAGAGGCATTAATGTGCTCTGCTTCACCCTGGCATGTGGTGCAGGTTGTAGAGTAAGTGATTCGTAGCAAAGACCCAAGAAATATTTCTACTTGTTCAGCCAGGGCCCGCAGTGGGGTAGCAAGAAGAAAATGCCGCTGGAATTACAGGCGCAAACTGCAGCTCCGGGGACCCGAGGTTGTTGCTGCTGAATTTGGCAACATGCCCTGCGCGGATATTCTGCTGTTTTAATAAAAACCAGCAACATCAGTAGGTGCAGTCTATGTTTCATAGCTGTATAAGGAACAACGGAAAGACAAGAGAGAATGGAGAGCAAATAACAGATGGTAAGGAAGTTGAAATGCTTTACGGTGCTTATTGCAGTCTTAAATGAAAAGGATAATAGTAACAGATATTTAGTACAATCATAGCTAACGGAGAAAGGAAGCCTTCGTAAGGGAGAATCCAAGAGAAAAAGGCTGCTGATTGCCTAAATCTCTTGAATATTCTTAAATCAGCGAGGCTAAATGAAATTCACCCTTGACTATAGTGCTTAAAAGAGCCAGTGCAAAAAGCCCTTGGTTTATAAAAGACTCTCCTGACTTCTCGAGGTGTTGTGATGGTACGTACTCTTCAAATCCCCTGGTGAAAAACACTGCGATTATATGTACCCGTAAAGCCATCAGCGACAAGCCCGAGTCGCCACTGCACACGGTCGAGCACACACACACCTGCAGAGCCGGCTTTTTCTGGCTGTTTGAGCAAAGGGAAGAATAAGAGTGAAAAGTGACATCAGGTTTGATTTGTGACATTAACTTTCAAGCTGATGAAAGGGAGCAACATGTTCTAATTATTATTCCCCTTCAAAATAAGCCACAAGCTCAGACAAAAGCGGAGAGAAAGGGAGGAAAAAAAAATCCAGGAGAGAAACAGAATCACATTTTCTCACTTATCTAATTAAAGCAAGGTGGGCGAGGGAGAAGGAGAGCTCGCCGTGCTCAGGCAACGATGCTGCCCCGTTTATTCTGGGAAAGGTGGGAGATGGAGACGGAGGCTCTGCCAGGCCCATGGGAATTGTCTGTCCCTGCCGGAGGGGAGCTTTCTTCCCAGTGCTAATTCACACTCAACTTCAGGACATCCCGGTGCCTGTCAAACCCCACGTTCTGGTTTAGTGGCACAGCTCAGACCTGCCTTGGGAGCATCAGGGGCAGTGCTGCCATGTCCCACCGCACCAAGGGGAGGTGCTGGCTCCGCTCTATACTCCAGATATTTTACACCTTTATTTAAACTGCCCTTTAGCAACTCGCACTGCTTCCTGAGCAGCCTGTAGTGGGGATTAACCTCCCCCGTGGGGGCTGGCTGGCTCGTCCCTGGTATAACCACCACCCGCGTTATTCCCGTGTCCCGATGCCACGTTTCGTCTTGGCTCCTGCATAAGGTTAAACGCCCCCAACCTTCTTTAAAAAAGCACTTCCTGAAATCAGAGCTTTGCCACCCACTGCCATATGTCCACTGCTCCCTCTCCTACAAGGTACCGTTTAATGACATTAAGATATCTGCAGCCAAGTGCCTGACATTTGTGACTCCAGGGAAGGGGAGCAGCCGTTTTACCTCCTAGAAAGTGCCTTAGAAATGGATTTCAGCAAGGGAAAAGAGAGAAGTGTCTTCTTTTCTGGCTCAGAGGCTGATGAAGTGATCTCAAGCCCTACTCAGCCCCGTGCCACGCTGGAGGTAATAGCGAGTAGCCACGGACTGACTGCTCAAATCAGGTGTTTTTTTCAGAAGAGGAGCGCTGTCATTTTTCCATCCTTTGTGCATCACTTCTCTTTTTCATCCCCAAACAACTGCAGGGTGGCCAGACCTAAACTCTTTGGGCTGTACCTAAAATTGGTGGCCCCGGTGTGGAGGAGGGCTGGTGAGCAGGGCTGGGAGTCAGCCTGGGACCGTGGTTGTCTCCCTGCTGCCGGGGCCCCACAGGCACCCGTGGGGTTCAGCTCCACATGGGTAGCTACATCCTTACTTTGACAGAGCTCACACCAAGCTGACGCAGTTCTCCGGCAGGAAAACAGTGTGAATTCGGCTGGTGAGCAGAAATCCTCTGTTTTCCTCCCAAATGAAGCCTGCTTCTTCAGTTTGGGTGGGGAAAGGGAAAGCCCTGGAAGGGGTATCACTGCATCCTCACCTGCCTGGCCAGCCCATTAGCTGGCTCAGGGCATGTCCCTGCTCTCCCATCTTGCTGTGCTGCTGCCCCATTCCTGTCCCTGCTCCTGCTGTGACTTGGCTGTCACACACTGCGGGGGCAGGCACGCTGCTGAAAAGGGACGCGAGAGCCAAGTAGCTTCTGGAAGACCAAAGGCATCTGCAGGCCAGCAGATGCTGCTGGCACCCAGCGTTTCTCAGGACCAGTTCCACGGACCTCAGGAATATTTATTTGCATCCTGGCCTCAATCCCAGTTGGGATCTTTGGATGCTGCCACTATATGAATATTTATCACAGCAGATGATTATCTTTTCTTGCTGCACGCCCTTGGTTTGCATCCTGCTTGTGTGCATTTCTTCTCGAGAGCCACGTTTTCCTATTACTCTACTTTTCACTGTACTCTTGTGCTGTGTTGTGATATAACCAATTATATATAAAAAGAATAATCTGGGGGTTGACTCCTGGTTTTTCGACTGCAGTTATCTCTCTTGGGGTTTTGTTCTCCTTTAAGCCGTGTTCAGTGACAGACGGCTTCATCTGCTCGGATGTCCTTTGCCCTCTGAGGTTTAATGTATTTATTTAGAAGATGAAACTTCCCGTCAGTATTTGTATAGCACCCTCTGGAGTCTGACTCTCCCCAAATCTATAACTACATGATTTGTTTCACCAACAAATAAACCCTATTAATTAAGAGATTTTTAGCAAATTAGCTGGTATTATTCCGTCTCTGCCATAGCAGTTGTTGATATCCACCCTATCTACGGGCTTTTGCTTCACATTCAGAGTGACAGAAAAGACTCGGTTTGGGGTTTTTTTGCAGTGCAACAGTCACTCTCACATTTCAAGGTTAATTCGGAAAACTCCATGTCTCCAGTGCACAAGGTGTTATATTCAGCCTGAGTTCAGAATGAGCTTTTATTACAAAAATCCCTCCATACAGTGTTATATAGCAAGAGTTGCCAGCTATTAAGGATTATTTGCAGTCCTCTGGGACCAAAACCAGCCTGGGTCGGGGAGCACTGAGGGCTGTGTTGTCTCTGTCCCGCCTGATCACTGGGCAGGGCTTGTATGCAGCATCCGAGTGTCTGTCCAGGCTGGGTGACAGGGGGTGGTTTGGAGGGAAGGAGGAGGAGATGCCAAGCGGCTGAACTCCTGCACAAAGGCTGCAGCATGTTATTGTTTTTTTCCCCCCTCACAGTACGCTGCGGAGTTGCTGGCAGTGGTGCGCCTCCCCTTCATCCATCCCAGCTATCTGCTAAATGTTGTTGACAACGAGGAGTTGATAAAGTCTTCAGAGGCTTGCCGAGATCTAGTGAACGAAGCCAAACGTTATCACATGCTGCCGCACGCCCGACAAGAGATGCAGACGCCGAGGACCCGGCCCAGGCTCTCTGCAGGTAAAGCAAAACTTCCTTCAACGACACCAGCTCCTTGGTCAGCGGTTCCCAGGCATGGCCAGGACGTGCTCTGGGATGGGGCACGGACCTTGGCTTCTTCCCTTGGCTCCTTCTTGGAGTGTGGTGATAATTGAAGCTCAATTTTCTGTTTCTGCTTTGCTCAAGTATTTAGGAGCCTCTCCCAATGGTCAGACGTGGGTCTGGAGATGCACACTCCCGAAACCAGATTTTAAGAAGCCTAATTTTTACGAATTACTAGTTTTGGCAGAGTCTATCACATGCCCCCATTGTCCTAAAAGTGAGTCCCTTGCCTTCTGTTCCTCAGTTTCTCTAGCTGCAAAAATAGTTGAAAAATTTGCTTCTTTTTGCCATTTAGCCTCTTTCAGGAAGCAGCTGATGAATATTCATAAAACAACTTCACTTTCACAGCCCTATGTAAATATATTCTTTTCATACCATGAGTCTTGCAGTACTAGTTCAGGCTGTTTGCTGCCTCCAAAACAAATGGATCACACGTCATATATTCCCTTTAAAAGATCTAGCAGCTATGGAGAAGTGTGTTTTTTCAAGAAGCTTCTCACTTGAGGAACACATGCATTTTCCTTTTTAGAAAAATATATTAAAAGAAACCCCAAATGCCCAACTTCCCAGCAGAGCCCATATCACGGTAATGTGAGAAATATCCTAAATATTTGCTGAGCAGAGAGTACTGCAAATATCAGGTAGGAAAACTGCATCCAAGAAGGAGTCAGGTGAAACAGGTGAATTGTTTTAACCTTCTGCCTGTACTTCTGCCTCCCATAAGTGCAATCCAAAAGCCAGGCAATACTTTCTGTCCCTGCCACTAATGCTAATGTGGCCCAGAGATGGCGTATCAAACCCCGGCATTTGCAGCTTCTGGAGACTGCCTCATCAAGGCACCTTTCAGAAGGATGAAGTGTAGATGACTTTCAATAACAATCTACCCTAAAAAGTCTTTTCATTGAAGACGACTAATGGCGAGATGTTTGAAGGGATTTTTTGAAAAGTGCTTATTTTATGTATATAAAATTGTAGGTGTAATGCGATCCATTTCCAGAAGCTTGTTGATGAGGGAAAAGTGATTCTCTCGGGGTAAGAGAGGGTGATTATAGTTTTTTTAGGTCAGAGTCTAATTATATAAATCATGTTATTTTGCATATCAACGGCATTCATGCAGGCACAAAGGATCTCTAAACACCCTTTGTGGACTCGCTGCAGCATGTCACATGCCCTCTTGAGGTCATTGATTATAATCAAGTCAGGTCTTGCTCAGGTGATTAGATTTTCTGGTACGGCACAGAAATAATGGTCTCTTGTACTGAGAAATATTTATTTTAAACTGTACAGTACTTTAACTTAATAACTTTTAAGAGAGTAACCTTGCTTGAATGGCACAGATATATTTTTTGAAAACGCTAATGAAAAATGACGATAATCCATTACTCTGAAGACACGTTTCTCTCCGCTGCAGCTCCTAATTTCTCTTGCTGGCAATCCCACTTCTGCGCCTCTGACCCCACCGTCTGTGCACACTTGTCTCTAGGCTGGGCACCGTAACACACATCATGGCAACGGGTCCAGCCGCGAGCAAAGCTCCCAAAATGGCAGTTCCTTCCAGCTCATGGCCTCGTGCTCCTAGTTCAGAGCCTACCTCTCCTGGCAACAAGTTGCACTTGGACTTACAATTGCAGCAGAAAGATTTTTAACACTTCTGCTAAACACTAAATCCAAGCTATCCCCAGCACTTGACTCTTGAGGTTGAAGCCAGAAAACATCCCAGAGTTAAACTGCGACCCGTCACTGCAGGAATTAGTCTGGAGTTGACTCAGAACAGATTTGGCTAGGCTCTGGCTGTGAAGTGGGAATAAAAACTCTGACATTTGGATTGCAAAAGTTTTGTCCATTTGCACGAACAGAATTTGACTTGCAGTACACCCTGCTGTTCAAGCACAGATAAATCTCAGTTAATAACTGATAATGAGGCTATCTCCATCAAATTTATTAGCACCTAGTGTACAAAGACGCTGATCCATGGCTTGAGCACATGTTATCTACATCTGGAGAACCTGTTTTCTCTGGGTGGGGGGGGGAAAAATCACACCAGAAAATTATATGTTAATAGAATATCTAGAGAGAGAAGATCAGGATGAGGAACCATAACCATAGCCTAAATCTCCTCCAGACATTAGCTTTTAGAGTGAGAACACCTTCTTCAGGTTAAAGTCCAAACATAATTTACCTGAATAGTGGTCAAGCTCCAAAGCTATCACAATCCTTAACAAAATTCCTGTTTTCTTCAGTGGAACAGGAATTTGCTACATGCAGGTCTCACTCAAAGACAATTGCAGTCAACAGACATCTTTACATGGAGCTGCCTTTTTATTTCTTTCCCCTTCAAGTTGTGCCCAGATGGCACGCTCCCTCCCAAGTTCTCCAAAGCATGTTCATAGTGTTGTTCCTCACCCACCACTTCCCCCCCCTACACACACTCACTTTTTCCTCACCCTTCCTGGTTTGATTGCACAGCCTAAAACAGATTTGTGTATGATACATTAAAATTACCCTGACTGCCGAGTATTTCTTGATAGGCTCCTGCCTGGTTGAGAAATGACACTTTTTAATAATATTCTTTTTCTTACTTGAATCCTAGGTGTAGCTGAGGTAATAGTCCTAGTTGGGGGTCGTCAGATGATTGGCATGAATCAACGTGCTTTAACAGCGGTTACTTGCTTAAATCCTCAAAACAACAAGTGGTACCCGTTGGCCAGCCTGCCCTTCTACGATCGAGAGTTTTTCAGTGTGGTCAGCGCTGGAGACAACATTTATCTCTCAGGTAAGGAGCAGATTTCATAGAAACACAGAATCACAGAAAGGTTTAGGTTGGAAGGGCCCTTTAAAGATCATCTAGTTCCAACCCCCCTGCCATGGGCAGGGACACCTCCCACTAGCCCAGGTTGCTCAAAGCCTCATCCAGCCTGGCCTTCAACCCCTCCAGCGATGGGACATCCACAGCTTCTCTGGCCAACCTGGGACATTGCCTCACATCTTCCTAATATCGCATCTAAATCTGCCTCACCACCCTCCTCATAAAGAATTTATTCCTTATGTCCAATCTAACTCTACCCTCTTTCAGTTTAAAACTGTTACTTCTGGTCCTTTCACTGCAGGCACTGGTAAAAAGCCCCCTTTCAGCACTGGAAGCTGCTATAAGGTCCCCCTGGAGCTTTCTCTTCTCCAGGCTGAACAACCCCAACTCTTTCAGCCTGTCCTCATAGTGGAGGTGCCCCAGCCCTCTGACCACCTTCCTGGCCCTCCTCTGGACTCACTCCAACAGGTCCACGTCCTTCTTATGCAGGGGGCCCCAGAGATGGATGCAGCACTGCATGGGGGGGTCTCACGAGAGAGGAGTGGAGGGGGAGAGTCACCTCTCTCGATCTGCTGGTCACCCTTCTTGTTATACAGTCCAGGATACCCTGGGCTTTCCAGGCTGCAAGTGCACATTGCCAGCTCAAGACCAATTTTTCATCCACCAGTATTCTCAAGTCCTACTCTGCTGCAGGGCTGCTCTCAATCCCTTCATCCCCCAGATTTACTGGACTGGGAGAAAGGTTTCTTCCTTACAGGCAGCAGAGACAAAGAAGGATATGCAGGAGTTTTACCCCTCTGCTCTTCGGGGAAGGAAAGACAAGTGGAAGGGAGGTTGGGAGAAAGGGATTTCCCTGCTTTTATCATTCTCCATTTCTCTGTGGCATTAACGTTCTGTCAAAGCAGTCAACGGAAATATTTTGCTGTTACAATGTGAAAAAAATAGGTCTGACAACCATCAAGCATGCAAAGAGGTTTCACTGCCGTAGAAACACAATTTAAAGTACTGGCTGTAGTTGAGTCTAAGTGGTGGGTTATGGAATTTGAGACAGACAAGCTGCACTGCTGAATATGTGACCTACACTTAGAGCATTTGCTTACAGGAGCATTCACATTTTGTACTTGTGGAGACCTCTCTTTTGACAGTAGTCACCAGCCCTGTAATCTTCTTAGTTTCAATGAAACTGAGACCACGCTCCCTGAAAGGATTTAACTCCCAGAGTAGCTGTCTGCACCGCGCCCGTAGCATCACGGTGTCTGGCTTTGTGCAGTCTGGTGGTACCTCTGCTTGGCTGGAGGGGGAAAAGCAATTCCCACCAGGCGATGCAAGGATGCTCTGATGGCAGCTGAGTGGAGGTTTGATGATGGAAAGAGCAGCCTGGGCAGAGAGGTGTGGCTGTGTGCGATCCGAGGATTTAGTTGGGAGCACGGATGCACCAGGCAGCACCAGTAAGGGGTTACAGCTGTTGCTTTTCCCTTGTTGAGTTCCCTCACTGCATTTTCTGCGGTAAATTGCTGCCTGTGGTGTTAAATTCCATTAATACTGCATAGAGGCCCTAAGGATTGATTGGAAATTATTCCTTGATGGTTTTTTGCCCGTGCTCATTTTGCCGCTGGAGCAAAAGCCTTCTATGGAAGCTTTTGCGAGATGTTGACTTTTAGTTATTCTTAGCTGAGCTGCTTTCCAATACGTGGAGCCATATTAGGCTGTGCCATAGCTGCTCACAAAAGCTGTTGAATCCTAAATTCAAAGCTTATTTCAGATCTTTCCCTTGAATCTGGCTGAGTGACCTGTGGTATTCAGTGGTTAAAATAGGAGAGCTGAAAGTCCCACATGGCTGGAAACCCAGCTGAGTGTCGGTGGGTATTTTGCTTTGCTCGAACTTAACAAGACACAGGAAAGAGGGAAGGGGAACCAACAGAAGTGGGAAGGAACCCTGCAAGCTCCAAGTACTGCACTCCACACTGTGTGAAGAGCAAAATACCAAAGATGGAGCCTGGTTTTCTCATTAAACCACAGAACTGAGTCTAGTTGCTTTTCCTGGCTTGACCACTGGCTTCTACTGTGGTCTCAAATAAATCATTTCACCTCTTTGCTTAAAAATGGGGATACTGTGACGGCCCCTAAGTGGCTACCTTGGAAGCTTCACTGGAGCATCTTGAACTGTTTTACAGGAGTGGTACAGCTGGTTCTTTCCTTTATCAGCAAATGAAAATAAATAAGAAATTTGTCCCTGAAAATTAGTCGTTAAGCCTACAGTGCAAGCACTGACTTGATTCTGCCCATGTATGTGTTGCTTCAATCCATCACTGTATTAAGCATTTTAGATCTCAGACTGGCCTGTGTCTTGCGAGCCAAGATCGGCTCTGCCTCCTGACACTTTCTTGCAAGTGTTGCAGTAATTTAATAGACTGGAAGTTATTTATGAACACTGAAAAGGGTCTATCCCCTTACGTACATGTCCGTCATATTCTGACATCTTGATTTCTTCATATCATCTTATTAAAAAAAAACCCAGCCTTTGGGGCGCATGAATAAATGACACAGATATGCATCATCGGAACAGATGCTCAGTATTGAGGGTGATTTATTTTAATTAGTCAAATGTCATTTGAAGAGTTTTTACTTTGTAACTGGCTTTGATTGCTGTGTGCAAAGCTGCTGCCTTTCCAGGATCTCACGTAATTCTCCCCTTTTCTTTCCCTCACCCGCATGTCGGTGCCAGGTGGCATGGAGTCAGGTGTCACGCTCGCTGATGTCTGGTGTTACATGTCCTTGCTCGATAACTGGAACCTCGTGTCCCGCATGACAGTCCCAAGGTGTCGACATAACAGTCTGGTGTACGATGGGAAAATTTATACCATTGGAGGGGTCGGTGTGGCAGGCAACGTTGACCATGTGGAAAGGTAAAAAAAAAAAAAAGAAAAAAAAAACAAACGATGCTGCTTGCTGGAGCTTTTTCTTCATGCTATGCTAAAGGACCATTTCCCTTTTAAAGGACACATCAAATGGGCTGTATGCATTAAAATAAGCTTTTATAACAGTTAAGAAAGGAGGAAACTATGCAGGATTAGATTTCTTTTTAAAGCTTCAGTGGAAAGCATTGTTTCAAAACCAAAGACGAAAGCTGCCAGCTTGTTTATCAGTTCACTCGGGGGAGGGAAGAGAGGAATTAAGCTTCTTTGGACACTTTACACAGTCTATACAATGAACTAATAAACTTCCCTTGAATTTTGTACTGATGAAAGTCTTTACAGACCACAATAATCCTTTTTTTTTTTTTAACCCCAAAAAAAACCAACAGCAAAGTAAGTTTCTCTTTTGCTGTCTTCTGGTAAAGCACCTCAGCCTTGATCTGGCTGGAAGGAAGATCTTCCCTTTGGTGGTCTTGGCCAGGGACCTGCCAAGCTCCAAGTAGAACAACCAATAAATGGAAACAGTTTTGAATTCCTGGCCAAGAGGGGCTGAATAGAGATGGGAGAGAATGGAAATTTCAAGAAGACTCCAGACATAAAAGTTTTCCTATTCTCACATGGAACTTTAAAAAAAAAAGGAAGGAACAAAAGCACAAAAGAAACAAAGCAGAATTCCAAAACCAGCGAATTTCATGTCAACCATAACATTCTATAAAACCATAAATTTTATATGCATAGCAACATTTTCATTAAAATATAGAAACCACTTTGAAATGCAGTATAAGAATATTACATTCCAAAAAGATCAATGCAGCCCTGGCCTTACCCAAACACTTAAAAATGCATTGTGACAATAGATTAATGATGCATTTTTGTGAAATATTTTTCCTTGGTGAATCTGGTAACCAAAAATATGAGGGTTTTTTCTTTTTGTCAGTTTTAATTGCTGAATTTGAATACTTCTTCAGCAACATGTTGAAGTAAGCAGTTCCCAGTAAAAGTTGCCTTAACAGGCAAGCCAAAAAGGGATAGGTCATTAAGAAAGATTTGCAAACAAAAAAAAAAAAAATTTAAAGTTAGGATTGTAGATGCTTTCAATCTATTATTTCTGGATTTTGGTATTGCAACATTTATGTTCCATTTATGCAGACAGTGTTTATTTTTCCATTTAAGTAGATATCATAAATACTGAATACAAAAACGTGTTTTAAAAGTTCATTAATGTTTCCAAGTCAAGCACACAGGACATTAGGAAATGCCAAAAATAATGCTTCCTTCTGCAGATCTACTTTTTGTTGCAATCTTTAATTGTGTGATCACTTTTTTTTCCCAATTTCTGCCTAGTTCAGTGCACGGGACAGACCAGTCTGGGGAATGTATGCAGGGCCAGGGAGATTCTATCTGGTGCTGAGCTTAAGGTGGGCACTGCCCTTGGGACTTGCTTTGGAGGAAATCTCACTGGTTTATGCAGATTTATTTCTGATTTCTGAAGGTATTTGTCCTGTAATCTAAGTCAGTAAGTTTTTAACTAACAGAAATGTTTTTGTGAATGTAGGAGGGAGCGAGCCCAGGAAAGAGATGCAGTCTTTTGTTCCATGTCTCGATAAAGAGGAGCATCGAAATAATGCTGTTGTGGATAGGTGTCTTGGTAGATGTCATTGATTGAATGATCTCTTTTAATTTTTCCTGTAGTCTCATTTCTTTCTCTGCTCTGATTCTCATGGTCTCTCTTTAACAAAGCATCCAAAACATCGGTCAGCTGAATGAACCCCAAATCTCCTTCCTTCTCCTCTCAGTCACCAAGCCCTTGCCACAAATGACATTGCGTTCTGCAAAGTCACGCTCAGGCTCTCGGCGTGTCCTGTGTGGCTCTGTGAGAGCAGCAGTGCTGGTTTTCAGTTGTAACAAGCCCACCAAGAGACTTTTATGTGGGAAAGGAGCTGATTTCCTCCCTATCATTTCAGTGCACGCTGTCTCAACCGCAATAAGGATGTCTCGTCATGGGGATTTGCTAAACCCGTGGTTATAATTAATCTGCTATTGTCTATAAAGTGACTTGTGAGATGCAGCCATGGAAAAAGTGCAACATAGCCCCTTGGGTTATGCCAAGAAATGAGAGAAGTTTGGAGATGTTTCCTTTTTTATTCTTTGCATTAAAATGACAATGAGGATGTCAGAAGCAAAGCATAGTGTGGCTGAAGCTGTGCGTTTTGAAAAGGATGTTTCAGGGTCTGCTGTTAGAAATGAAGGTGAGAAAAAGCTGACCCTCATAGCTGTCAGAGCAAAGTCAGGCCTTTTCAGACAAAAGCACTCTTCCCATTTGGACCAGGCAGCTAATTTGTGCAAGCCTTCAGGAGCTTAAATCACTGTACCCACTTTTGCAAGCAGTTAGGCTCTCTGAATTTCGGTTGCAACTTTAAAAGAAAACACATTAAAATACAAAGTAAAGCCACTTTATTTGCTCAGTTGTCTGCCATCATAAGCGCAGTTAAAGCTCACTTCTAGACTTTGCCCTCTCTTTCTTCCCCCCGGCTTGCCCAAGAACTACAAGCGACCAGCCTTCTCCCACTGTATTTCTGTCTGGGCTGCCCATTCCTCTGCAAATATTGCATGGCTTTGGATAGGACACTGAGATACCATCTCTCAGGAGGATGGAAAACTCTCTGTCATTCCAGCAGGTCTTACAAAAGGACTACATTAAAATAATAAGGTGACATGATCATATGCTCCGAGTCAGGTAGATGCCAAAAATTATTGTTCAATTTCAGGGTCATGAGGTCTTGAGTTTTGGTTTGGTTTTCACCCCCAAGGAGGCATCTGAGATTCTAGCCCTGTTACATACCCAGATGGAGGTATGGGGGCTCATCCAGGCCTGACGCATGATGTGCTCCTGGGCTGTGCCACCAGCATGAAGGACAACTCACTGGACACCCTCCCTCACTGGGCCACCTTCCAGCTTCCCTCGTGCACATGCAGCTTATCTTTCCCAAACACTTTTTACTTTCTGCTTGCTCAGTTAGCTCAGGCGTGACCATGCCCAGCTTTGGACAGGTTTCAGTGCATGGCATAGTGGAGGACACATCTCCAATCCAACCCCTGATCTCACCAGTTAGCAGCCCCAGAGAATGGAGACTGCAAGGTGTCACCCCACAGGGTCTTTGAAGATGGAGAAAATAACATTTTCTCCCCATTTCCTTCTTGTTCTCCACATGTTTTTTTTTCCTGGAATTCTTGGAATATTTCATCCTAAATGGTTAAAATCTTACAAAGATGTTTTTGTTGCATTTTGCTTTTTAAAAACAGATGTCAGACCATCCTAGCTATATGTGCTAGCATCTGCCTGCACCTAATACATCTGCTGCACCATTAGAAAGTGTTAAAGCAAGTAGGGACCACCGGACTCCTAATGATTTATGGCAACAGCTCCTGCACTCCTTTCTCCTTGCTTTCAGTCGTGTCATTGATGCTGAAGGGTGCAGCCTCAACCAGAAATTCTGATGTTACTTAAATCAGTGGGTGTTTTCCCATCAACTTCAATAGGGCTGAGATTTTTTACCCTTTATCTGCTATTTGTCTATAAAGAGGCAGTAAAAATTCCGGCTTGATGGATAATATTACAGGACTATCACAAACAAACGAGTAGGAGTCATTCGTTACTCATCTTAAAACCATATGCATGTGCCAGAGGGCCTGAGTTATAAGTCCATTTTTGTGGCTGTACACGGGTATATGTTCAAGGAGAGTTATGGTTTTGGAATGAGTGTTTAGGGAAATAACGGTGCGGCTGCGGCTCTCCATCAAGCCCTTTTGGCAAGTTTCTTTGTGACAGGGAGCGAGTCATTAGGTGTTAGGCGAGAGGGTATTACACTTTCTGTCTTCTTCGGAGATATGAATTGAGTTGGGAGGCGGCGAAATGAAGTGGATCCATGAAGTAGGTTTTTAGATAATGGATGGGCTCTGTAATATATGCAATTTGAGAGCCCAGAAGACTGCGTATGCTGACAAGACAATGTATGTGACTAAAAGTGAGGAAATGTGGGTGCTTTGTGGTTATTATCTGTTTGAAGGACAGAAGAAGATGAATCCCCTTGACCTGACAGCACTTTTACAATAGGGTTGTCTAAAATTGGGAGATTACTTCAGCTGGCGGTGTGTACTTGGAAGACAGTCTAAAAAATTTAGTGTAAAGAATAAGCTTTATGAGCTTTAGAAACTGCTTCAGAACCCACTGTTTTATTGACATCTTAAGCAAATTAAATGTATAGCTTTGTCCAAGGATAGTTTCTTAAGCTCCTCAGAACAGTCAGAAGAAAATAAAAAAAGGCAAAAAATAGTAATCCATTAATGTGATTTTAAACAACATGTGAATCATATGAAGAGCAGATCAATATGACAGTGTACAGCTTTTCTTTAAATAGCAGCTTTCCAAACAGAATTAAATAATGTATAAGAAACTGGAGGGTGCACATCTGAAAGCAACTGACC
Source organism: Syrrhaptes paradoxus (assembly GCA_013400615.1). Taxonomy (NCBI): domain Eukaryota; kingdom Metazoa; phylum Chordata; class Aves; order Pterocliformes; family Pteroclidae; genus Syrrhaptes; species Syrrhaptes paradoxus. The sequence goes on along the minus strand of VZTO01026395.1, from coordinate 43,822 downwards.
ATGATGTCATTTATAATGTGAATAAATTAAGGCTGTTTAACCTAGAACAAGAAAAATCAAGAGACTAAGGAGAAAAAAAATACTGTTTTCAGGTACTGAAGAGATCAAAAGTCAAGAAGGCAGAGAAGCAAACGGCACAGCTTGAAATGAAGGGGCTTCTGCTGTTAAAACTGAGGTGGTAAAGAATGAGCAAGAAAGGAGGCGTTGAATGAAATGAATGAAACAGGAGGAGGACCAGGTCCAAATCCTAAGAGTGGAGAGTTGAGAAAACTAGTAAGGTTATTTCTGCTCTTCAAGCCTGGCCTGGATTTCCTGCTGGGTTCAGATTGTTTCCTGTATCATGGGTGTATGGCGTATGTAAATAGTACATAAACCAAAGGATAGCGACTGCACGAGGGTCAGGTGAGACAGTGGTGCTCAGTGCACACGTAGTGACAGGCGGGGACATGCACGTCCTACACACATGGAAACCCTCATGTTCTGAGCACAGTGAGGCCATGGACCGCAGGGTTGCAGGGACTGTTCTGGGGGCAGAGGAAGGCATGCAAGGGTGTTGTGTAAAACCACACATAAAAAAACATATGTAAAACCATAGCGTGCAAGGACTGCAAAACCAGGAGTCAGTCATGGGAAAGGAGACGTCCTTGAAGTTTCATATTCAGCAAATTGGATGTCCTTGGTAGGCCCATGGCCAAGGACAAGCATGGACACACCCAGACTGGAGGGAGCAGTGGAGGAGGGGGAAGGAAAACCTTTGCTTGGCTTGAAGCCAGCTCCCATTAAGTCTTCATCTATGGCTTGAAACAGGGGAATCAAATGCAAAGCTTGACTAATGGAAAGAGATCAACATGATTATTCTTTAAATCAGTTCCCTCCCTGCCAGCCCCGGAGCAGAGTCGGTGTGAAAGGCAGCCGAGGAGCCCCACCAGCACTAGCACTGGTGGAGTGATGGCAACACCGGAGATGATGCCACAGATGGAAGGGCCCCAGGGCAGAGAGGTGAAGCAGGTGTCATTATTTCCTGTCCTGGAAGGTTACAAAGATTCAACTTTATTCATTTTTAAACCAATTTAGTTAATCTGGTGCAAATCTCTGTGTGAACACGTTAAGAGCTGACTTGAGATAGATCAAAATGATGGAAATCTGCCTTGCAGAGACTTAAGGAGCTTAGACTACTTAGTTTATCCCGCTGAAGGTGAAGAGGTGACTTTATTATTTTCTGCAAGTCCATATGTGAAAGAGAAAGATTTTGACAGCAGACAGCTTTATAATCCAACATAAAAAAAACCACTTTACTTTCTGGTGGGTGGGAGCTGAAGCAAAACAGACTAGAAATTAAGTCTGCGGTTTTGCAAGGAGGGAGGGAACCAGAGGAATAAATTCCTGGGGGATGGAGGGAGGCCTTGAAGGCACCTGCTTCTTTTCTTTGGCTCCAGGGGTAAGTTAGACACTTCTGCTTCAGAGGATTGCTTCACTGAGCAGCCTATGTGAAACCCACATGAAGTGCCTGTGTTAGGCAAACAAAGACCGGCTTCTGCTCGCCTTATGGTTCAAATTTTTGAAACCAGATGATCCTCAGGTCAAGAACATTTTTTTTAAGCTGCCCCCCTTGCACCAATACCCAGTAGATTTGCAGTCCATTTTTTGTTTCCCAGTGGCAGATGAAGGAGGGTAGGTGCAAGAAAGGTCAGGTCTGTATCACAGAGCATGAACACAGAGCAGTGAAAGTGGGTCCCAACAGTAAAATCCATCCAGAAAAAGGACAATTGCTTTTGTGATTTGAACCTTTCTCCAGTATTCCTGTAGACGTGGTCCTCAACCACACCCAGCCCCCAGCATGTATGAGGAGGATCAGAAAGCCATGGACAGGAATGTATCAGTCTTGGGAACTCTGGTCAGCTGCTACTTGTGCCACCACTGGGGAAGGCAGCATGGCTGCTCACCATCCTGTCTCAGACCACTACCACTGGCCACAGACGTTCCTGGTGCTGGGTGACGGTGGGTGGTGTGAAACAAGAAGCACCAGGTGACAGGTATAATTTATATCTTAGAGGCTGAGAAACTAGAAAGGAACATTAGGTCAGTTTTTCTCAGCTCTATGTCTTTGCACAGTTTCTAGCCAGTTATAACCAATTCCTTACCCAGCTTTTATTATACAAGAGGACATCAACAATTAAATTACCAAGCCCCACATTACTACAGTTAGCAAAGTGTAACCCAAAAGCAGTGTATGAAACTTATCTGCTGGGATGGGCATGAGTGCTGTGGGCAGAGGCAGGAGCTGCAGCATATGGTGTCTTACCTGGGGGAGTTAGTTGTGCAGTCAAACATGCAGCTGCAGGCTCGAGTTTGGTACCAAGCAATAAGATCAGCCCAATATAGGTATGTCACCTTGAATGCTCCCAGCACATGTTGTTTAATCTCGTTGTTTCTCCCCTTTGATCACTTTGTTGTAGATTAATTTAATTTCTCAGTAACTAATTTAGAGCATTGTACAAGGCAGTTCTCCATGCTCATTATAAAGGACTGTCCTCATCTTTTTTAGTTAAAGTTTGCCTCCCTCTTGCTTTTGCTTCATTTTTATGAGCGTGTTAATTACTTTCAGTTATATTACTTGGAAACTCATTAATGCATTTTCATTAAGCACATTATTTTGTGCTGTTTCCACCATTTATATCTTTTGTCCCTTTTATTTTCCCCAAGTTTGGGCAGTGAGAATTTGAGGGACATGTTGCAAAAGGAGAATTCCCCTGTTGCCAGATCTTTTTTTACAGCTAGGTTCATGGCCATGGATTCATTTCATGTTTGCATATTGCATATCACTAAGAGCAAAAGCCCAGAATTGGTGATGAGTGCTTCTGTTCTTGCAGTCAACAATTCTGAATAATTGCTACACAGGAAACTCCTATTTGACTGAGTGTGCCATTACATGGAATTATAGAAGCCTGAAAAAAAAAAATCACATTATTTTCCACTGTCTCCAAGCCTCATTTTATAGCGGCTATTTGGATCCCTGCCACATTGTCTTTAAAAAAAAATGATGTCTGTACTTGTGACATTGTCTAAAATGAATCTTCGCCCATGGATTATTAACTGCACATCCCTTATGGTCAATGGCTTAATTAAATCAGATACTGATGACCTTAAAACTAATTTAGCACTTTCATGCATACTCTTTTCTGTTTGCTTCATGTCAAATATAGATGCAATGGTGAAATCTTATTCTAACATTAACGTTTGCAGCATCCTGCAATGAAACACAGTAGTTTGGTTTGCACAATGAAAATTAAATGGAAGCAACTTTTTCTGGCGCAAAATGTGCATCGATGGTCAGTTAACTAGAGTAAAAAGAGCTATCGTGTTGCATTATGTTGCAGGTGAGATGTGTTCCACAAGCTAAACAACTGAAGTATATTAACAGTTGCCTGCCTGCGGTTGCTGTTGGATATCACTGCCCTGATTTGCAAGAATAATCTCATTGTATACTCATTAATAGAAATTAATTAGTGGAAGACATCTCAACAAAGATGTCCAGAGCTTCTTTAGCTTGGGCTATAATGAGATTTGAGAGGCATATACAGAAAATAAAACCAGCTTTCTCTGGGCTTTTCTCAGTGGTTTAAAAGCTTAGAAAAGGCATTAATTACACTGTTTATCAAGCAGCTGAATTTGTAGGATGTTAGAAAATACATTTCCACCTCTGCTTTTCTTCTGCTTGTCAAGCTGCCTTTCTGTTATTTCCACCCTGCTGTCTCTGCCTGTCTGTCCTGCCTTTACTGTTCACCCAGCGTTGCGTCAGCTCACTGCGATTGCTGTTGTCCTAGGTACGATACGATAACCAACCAGTGGGAGACCATCGCTCCTCTGCCAAAGGCTGTCCATTCAGCTGCTGCGACCGTCTGCGGTGGTAAGATCTACGTCTTCGGTGGGGTGAACGAAGCCGGCCGAGCTGCGGGGGTCTTGCAGTCCTACATCCCTCAGACTAATTCGTGGAGTTTTATAGAGTCTCCGATGATCGGTAAGGGATGCATGGTGGCAGCGTAAACCTGTATTATGATAGAAATCTCTGTGTTGCAGGTATTTCAATGCCTTTGTGGAAAGCAAATGAGTTGGGAAGGGAGGTGGTGAGGGGAGATATGTTTGCAACAGATAAGCAGGAATGCATGGTATATTATACCAGAGAGACAGCTAGCTGGATCTTTACTGAAGGCAGTTGTCACTCATTAATACAGCTACTTATCAACGAGAAGTGATAGAGAAGGTGTCGTGGTTTAACCCCAGCCAGCAGTAAGCACCAGACAGCTGTTTGCTCACTCCCCAACCTGGTGGGATGGGGGAGAGAATCAGACAGGTAAAAGTGAGAAAACTCACGGGTTGAGAGAAAGACAGTTTAATGGGTAAAGCAGAAGCCATGAGCACAAGCAAAGCAAAACAAGGAATTCATTCACTGCTTCCCATCAGCAGGCAGGTGTTCAGCCATCTCCAGGAAAGCAGAGCTCCATCAAGTGTGACGATTACTTAGGAAGACAAACACCATCACTGTGCCAAATTTTCCAACGTACCAGCCAACATCAGAGGTGCAGCCCTCCTTCTAAAATTAGGCTAGCATTAGGAGATTGCAGCTTATTTGCTTTCTGTGGTAATTTGCACCCTGAGGTTTTAGGCTGCTTTTGGAAATGGGGTTTAGCGTTCAGCTTCACAATGACATTTCTGCAGGGTGACAGCCGACCTGGGCCACCTGCTCTGTGCTGGGTGGCTGTGGGCAGCATTCAGTCTGGCTGTACTCCAGTGGCCAAAGAAACAGTGCTCATACAGTCATCACTGAGAAGCTGCTTTGGGGTGGCTTGCTCTTGCATCCTAGAATGGAATCATAGAATAGTTTGGGTTGGAAGAGACCTTTAAACATCTTTGCAATGAGCAGAGACATCTTCAACTACATCAGGTTGCTCAGAGCCTCATCCAACCTGACCTGGAATGTTACCAGCAATGGGGCATCTATGACCCCTCTGTGCAAACTCTTCCAATGTTTCTCCTAGTCACATTGAAACTATGATACAAGGCGCTTTATTTAAAAAAAAAAAATCACAGTGTCAGTAGTGAGCCTGGGAGAGCAATAGGAGTAGCAAGTAATAAGTTACAGAAGCAGAGTTATAAGGTATGCAGGTAAGGCCTAAGCATATTCAGAAGGCTAAAATAAGCTGCTTCTTTATTGTAGCTTCTTATAATTATTATGACTTTCTTCTTGGGGTTTCCTAGTAGCTCAGGTTATGAGAAGCCAGCAGAACCATGGCTGTAGCCTTCCCCGAGCAGCCAGCGCTGCTGCTTTCCGACTCCCTCGCTGCTGTTTGTGTCCAGCCTAACATAACATGACATGCATATGATGCAGCATGAAGCGCTCAGCAGGAGGGCGTTAACCAGCAAAAGTCATGTTTATGTAATACAGCAGTGCAAACAACCCTATTGCCTGGCTTTTTCCATCACATGGCTCCAGCTGCTGCTGTTCATTTAATCCACTGACTGACAGTATGAGGTTTTCCTGTACTCACGGCATGTTGCAAAAATGAATGCATTATGCAAAGAGGTATTCCTCTGCCTTACCAAAATAGTACAAGTGCCATAGGAGCTAAGAAATCATTCCCTGGGCTCGTTACGATCTCTAGCAGGCATCAGCACCATGCGTGCTTGGAAAAAAAATCATCCAAACCGTGCAGAGTTGGGTTTGTCACCCATCGTTCTAATGGTCACGTTGTATTATTTCCTAACAAAAATACATGAATGACATGGGTAAAGTTAAAAGGTGGTATTTTTGTTTTGGTGTAAACAAAGCTAATTAGTTAAGCTGAAGGCATAAAATATATAATGAAATGTGGAGTTGCTGTGTGTCTTTGTTGGGAAATGTATAATGTCAATTTATTTGTAGATAAAGTAAAAGAACACAGAGCCTGAAAAATTTCACCCCAGTAGAGAATGTCTGGGAAACTGAGCTGAAGTGATGCCTGATCTTCACTGAAAGGCTGTGAGAATGTTGGAAATACTTGAATTTCTTGAATTCTTAAAACACTTTAATTTCTCCAGCTCTACAAGAACCATACTATTACCTGTATGTGGAAAGTATCCCCCGAGAACTGATGCTATGACGAGTACAATACAGTCTAAAACAGAGAGGGAACAGAGGGATCCTTGGGGTGATTTTTACAAAACGGAACTGAGATGAACCCTGATATGATCACTTCTGGGGTGCTGTTAACAGCCTCAGAGCCTTTTTGTGATGATTTGTAAATTCTTAAGCTGTCCCCCAAGCTAAGTCAACTGAGACATCTAATGGCGAGTTGTGTTGTTTAAGGTCACCCCAGAGAGAAGTGAAACCTGTTTGACCTCACATAGGAAACGGATTATTTAAAAACACCTCAAGCATGCTCAGATATGCAACAGTAGATGCAGGTATTGAACAGAGACAAGATCTCTGGAGATTATTAGACCGGTAACACCTGTTTCAAGATGCCGTGTTATTATACAGTGAGTTGAATGCATTATGGCATGCGTTTGAACCCAGAGGGTCCATCTCTTGCAAAGCATCGTGTGCCAGCCTATCCCAAGGCAACACTGGCATCAACCATGGCATGGGGAGGGTCATTTTTTGGCTGATCTGAAGGGAGGTGAAGCAGCCTGGATACTGTGCAGAGGAGACAGTGAGTGGGGACCAATAGCGTGTCCATGCAGCTCAGCCCCTGCTCTCTTCTGCTTGGGTTTCTTCTAGGATTAAGAAGCAGATTCGCTCCCAAAGTCAATTTATTCTTTAGTCTTCCCCTGCCAGGGATGTGTTGGGATGTGGATTCCTGCGGGTTCTCCAATATGTTGCACATGGGTGCTGTGGTAGCCTTTGGGCAGGTGTTGGTTACACACATCCATGTTTGGAGAGGATTCTCTGTTCCCCATCCTTCACCCCACATCTGTCCTCACCACCTTTGGAGTTGGCAAATATTCCTGCAGCAGTGCAGCCCATAGCTTGATGTTACTGGAGCAATGGAGCTCTGCAGGGTCTTCGCTTTGCATGTTTTTTATAAACAACCGCCTTAAACATCCCCTTCTTGTGTTCTGAGCTTTAAGAAGTTTGCTGCTGTCGAGCCAAAGTCCTACAACAGTAAATGAACCCAGGCCACATATTTGCAGCACCTGCCTTTCCATTTCTTGCCAGGTTGTCCTCTATGGCTCTGCTAAAAATGCATTTCGTGCCTAGCTTCCTGAGGTTTGTCTTATTANTTCCATTTCTTGCCAGGTTGTCCTGTATAGCTCTGCTAAAAATGCATTTCCTGAGGTTTGTCTTATTTAATAAGATGGCCATAGACATGCTGAAGTCAGTAATTGTAAGTAAGCTTAATTATCTTGTCACTGCCTTTTAGTTCACTTTGTGCCTTCATGCCAAGGCACTAAAATATACATTTTTCTGATACCCTGAACAGTCAGTGTCTGTACCGGTGGAATTGTAAGTTTTGATTAATATTTCAGGATTGTAAAAAAGGCAGTGTTTAATCAGCATCACTATTAGATTTTAAAATATGGTGAGAAAAAAGGGAACACAGAGGTCAAAGATCTATGAGCATTTCTGGTTTCTGATATAAGTGTGTAGTTCTTCACCATCACCTGGAGTGATGTGTCTGACCAAAGTGGGAGAATTACAGAGCTAAGAATGCAAGAAATATCTGGAAAACAGTGTTAGCACCATCTGTACATTTCTAGTGCACTGTCCCATGGGTTATTTTGGCTAAAATGCAGAATCATTCCCATGAATTTATTTTTGGACTTTACAAGAAATACCAGATGTATGTCTTGTCCTGACCCTCTCCCCAAGGCCAAGTTTGGTGCCTGTGCTGTGAGTTTGGCTGGCTCTCACCTAAAGGTTTCAAAGCAACAAGTGTTTCATCTCTTCCTTCAACATATTTTTCTTCCCATGATTAGATCTTAGTGTTTTTCCCACTAGTAAGCTTGAATCTTCCTTTCCTTTGTCTCACCCACTTCTCCATATTTTCCACATATGCCACGTCCTCCATTCAAAATGTTTTTTCCATTCCTTGATGTGCTCCCCTACACGTACTTATTCTGCTCTCTACCCAGCAAGGTCAGCATTTTTGTGTTTGCCCTTTATCAGATGTCCTCCATTTCCTACTTCTGCTCATCTGTGTGGCCGTGCTTTGTCTAACTCTCTTCGGTTCATCAACATTTTCCCTGTAAATGTGATCTGAAACTGCCCCACAATGGCAGGTGGAGCCTTTGGCACGATTGATCCCCACCACAATCACAGGGTTTGCAAGTGGGGAGATGTCCAGCTTTGGAGTCTGTGAGGAGGGCTTGCTCAGGGGTCACTGGGGGAGCCGTAGGGCCCTGCAACCAGTTGTATAGTTATGAGAAATCAGCTAGCAGGAGAGCACCGTGCCAGAAGGGCTGACAGCTGAGACCCTGCTGTTAATTGCAATAGCTGCACTTTGGCCCCACGAGCTATGTTAAGGATCAGACTGCAGTCTCCTGGCGACCAGGGGACGTTATCTTATCCATTACGATGCCATTCTTGAGCTTGTTTGCATAGTATTCAGGGAGAAGAAGAGGCACTTATTATTAAAATAGATTGAGTTCCTATTAACTAGTGTCCTTTCTTCTGATGAAACCTGCTGATGATGAAACTTGATGAACCTGCTTCATCAAGTGCATCAACCCCCTCACCAGCCACCGGCACCTGCTGGGACACCCTTCGGCTGGCATTCTGTCTGGACTGGTGGCACACCCGCATTTCTGCCTCCTGATAAAAATGTTTGACTGGCTTGGTTTTAATAACCTGTTTCATATGAAGTGCTGCTGCCATTCATCTTAATGCCCCTCGAGTCTCTGACCAAGTGCTTTGCTGAAAGGCAATGTAAGATCTTTAGTCAATCAGGGAAGGGAAAGCAGAACTGTGCTACTTGACCATACAATGTACCAAGAGATACGAGAGCCATGAAACACATCCCAGATGGCACACTGTCATTACTAAGTGAGGAGCACACCAGTAGGTTAAATTATCAACCCAATGTGAAGTACACCTCCGGCTCAAGGGTTGTCGGTGAGTGCATACCCCTTCCCACAATGACCTGCCACTAGAATAGAAATACTTGTGTGTTTTCCTATAGCAACAGCAAAGGAGGGCGATGTTACGGTGTTATTCACTTGGAGAGAAGAGGACCTTTTATTTATTACTTCCTTTACATTTATTCTGCCTTTTAATCTCAAGTGTGCTTCTGTCCTGGACAAATCCCATTTTAAGATTTTCCAGCCTGAAATGGATTACTATATCCAACAGCCCCTTGAATTTTGGAGGGGAAAAGAGGCTACTTCTCTGTTGCTGTGCTTCCTCTCCCCTTTCTTCCTTCCCTTCAGCAGGCTTTCAAAATAACCAGCATCCCCACTGTATCCCACAGTAAGCCTCTGGGACATTGGAGCTCATGTTCATGCCCAGCAGCATTGACCAAAAAGCCCAACCAGAACATGCTCTTGCAAAATTAGGCACCCCAACCAACCCCCTTGCACTATGAGCATGTTAAGGACTTCCAGCAGCAACAGAACTTGGAGTCTCCTGAGTGTTTGCGTGAGGTCACCAAGCCCTGGAAAGGACAACAACAAGGGAAGAGTGTGGGTAGCACCTGGGATGAATATGGCTAAAGCCTGAAGGTGGTCATTGACACCCAGGGAGCAGGAATGACAGCTTGAGTTTTCCAAGCTCCCTGTATCCATGAACAATTTCTGCCTCCATGGTAACAAAACAAAAATAAAATCCACTGTTTTCTCTCTACCTGTCTCTGGAGGGATGTCCTTCGTGTCTTTCTGCCATATCTTCATCGGGACCAGGAGATTGTTTGCTCTGAACGTCTCCCTTCCAGAAAGAAGCAGCAGAGATTTCTCTGTTTCTCTGTCTCAGGCTTACTTTGTATCGATTTATGAAATTGTAGCTAAAACCAAAAGCAGTAAAGAGACAACAGATAGGTGATATATTGAAAAATTGATGTGAATCAAGCACAACTGCCTCCCAAAAAAAAGAAAGAAAAAGAATATCAGACTGAATGCCTACTTGAAAAGGAAAAAAAAAGTCACTATAAAAATAACCAGGGGGTTTCCCTCTCTTTCTTTAACAAAAAAGAACGTGAAGTCAGTAATTCAGTCTCCTGAGAAGTTGGTGTTTCTGCCTTGAGGGAGCCCCACATAATTTCCCTGTGAGATTTGGGAGCTGAGTTTTCTTTTTTTTTTTTTATGTGAGAGTTTCATTCTTCTGCAAAAAAGTGCTATTCAAAGAGAAAAAAAAAACAACAAGAAGATGTGATAATTAAATATGGAAAAATTCTGATGAGTGTCTTAACTGGAAAAAATGTCACATATGCAAGTCTGATTTGGAAAGGGATGCGAGCCGGGTTGTTAGGACAGATAAGTCTTTCTGATGAATTATAGTGGCTTAGTGGCACCGAGAAGAAACTGAATACTCCTTGTTCTATTTTCTGGATGAATTAGTTTCTTCCCATCTGTTCCCAAGGATCAGTGACATTTTCCTAATACATCAGTGGTTTTTTGACATATGCCTGTAGATACTCAGCGTAACAGGAGCCCAACTTTAACCCATGACATGTTTTGTCTGTTTTCACGCCGGGTGCTGCACCCCTGTACGTCCCCTGGGCATGCAGTGACAGGGTGAGATGAACTGAGCCAGCCCACCCCATGGCCATGCTGGAACAGAAGCAGACACCACAAAACTATTTTATTTTCCTTCTAGTTTGACCAAATTCATCAGCTTTTGCTTAACTCCTGTCAAGTTAAATCTCTCATTAAATATTGAATGGAATAAGGTGGTTTTACAAGAACCTCGGGGTTCCAACGCCAGCCTTGCACGAGAGAAGCAAATGCCAGAAGTAAAGCTGCCAGGGCTGGTTTAAGCCCATCTCTTTCTGTGTTCATAAAAGGACACAGTCATGGTGTTACAGATCTGGGAGGAACATACAGACCCCTTCAACGTTACATAGAAGTCGTTAGCAGAGATGCAAGAGCGTAGTGAAGATGATATCACACCTCCTCTCCAGCACGTTGCCCTCAACTCCCCACGCTTGGGAGGAGGGTTGCAGGGGCTGAAGCCAGCAGGACTGTGTCCAGGTTAATTCTCCACTGGAGATGCACAAGGATCATCCTTTTCAGAGTATACAAAAATACAGATTTTGGAGAGGCTTTAACATATAGATAATTTGTATAGAAGTGTCCCCTGATGCCAGGGCAGCCACCCAGGAAACGTCTGCTTCATGCCCCAAGGGGCTTAAGCACTTGCTTCGTAGAGAACTGGCTGTGAGGCTTACTTTGACTCAAATAAAGCAATGTATTTTCCCTTGTTTTGTTCCCAGACACTGCTGATTGGTTTCACTGAAATGTTGATTAAAAAAAACTGTATCGCATTAAGACAGACACCATCATGAGAAATTTCAGCCCAACTGGCTCATATTTAATAATGTGCATATGGCGTGCTAGCAGCATACGGGGCAAGTCAACTAATTAAATTAAAATTATTTTATTGGATAACTTATGGTTAGTTTTACCAATATTTCTAATAATGCTGCAGCTAAGACAAGAGTTCTAAAGCATTCTTGGAAAGTCTGATTGAACGTGACTTAGGATAAGGGACTTGTTTGATTTCAAACCCCAACCTCACAGAGCTGGTTGTTGAAGTACAGGACTGCTTGGAGGTACTTCACATGTCTGAAAATAAAAATGCAGGTGAATTTACAAGACAGATGAAGGGGAAAAAAAAAAAGTCGGGTCTCAGAAAATCTGGATTATGTGGGTGACCTTCCCACAAGCAAAAGTAAAATACAAAAGAGAATCAACTATTGTATATTATTAAGTGGGTCTCTGCACTGTGGGTTTCTTCTGTACTTAGCTGCTGCACAGGCATGGGAAGCATCTGAGTTAAAATTTGCAGCAATTCAAAATTCTGAAACAACTTGACATCTTAATTTCATATGTAAGAGTCGAGCTATCACGGTGACTCCATTAGGCTTCGGGAGAGGATAATTGTACTTTACCAGTTTAGAGGGAGGCGCACACTGGGGAATGAAGGACTGATGAACTTTAAAAGTGCCTTTGAGAACTTGGAGAGAGAAGAACAAAACCAGGAAAGGTTTCCTCATTTTTCTTTCCCTAGCCTTGGAGGTTTAGAGAAACGTGACTTATCTACAAATAAGGGGAATGTATAAATAAAAAAACAGTCTCCAAACCTGAGCCTAAAACTGATCGCAGTGTTGCTTTCCATTGACAGATAACAAATACGCTCCTGCAGTCACTCTCAATGGGTTCATCTTTATTCTTGGAGGAGCTTATGCACGAGCAACCACCATCTATGACCCAGAGAAAGGCAATATTAAAGCAGGTCCCAACATGAACCACTCCAGGCAGTTCTGCAGGTGAGAAAAACCATTAAAACTGAATTACCTTAACATTTTCTGCTGATAAATAAGCTAATACAACCTACCAGCGAAGGGGCGAGGGGAAGGGAGGTGTGTACCATCTGGGGGTTTTCCTCATCTCTTTTTGTACATGTTCAGGGACATGGCATTTCCCAAAGTGCACATCCAGGACCCCACTATGGTTCATGTGTCTCTTCGCATTCAGGCACCATGGCTCGTGGGGAGGGACGTGTGTTGGGCTCCTCCAGCAGACTACAGGAACACTGTTTTCCTCAGTTTGCCACGTGTAACCGGAGGATGATAAATACCTGCTGTAGGAGAGACCACCATAATGTGGAACAGATTTTTGCTAACTAGCTAAAGGATCCTTGAAAGAAAAAAAAATACTGAGTAAGCACCACACACTGATATTAATTATTATTTATTACGTGCTTTGGATTGCTTTCTGGGCTCGCTTCCCTCATCCCAGTCACAGGTTTAACAAACTTCCCAAAGTGGCTGACAAAAATAAAACTTGGCACCCGCCACAGGTACTGGCAGAACTTAAAGGCCTTTTCAAGAGTATTACGTGGCTGTTAGAGAAAGCTGGGCTTGTTTCGGGCTTTATACAGCGCCAGCCCCTCGCAGAGCAGATCCCCACGCTGGGGACCGGCTGAGCTCTCGGTTTCACGGGGAAAAGCCATCGCTGGGGTGAGCGCTGCCGTGGGCGCTGGGTGAGGGTTTGTTATCGAGGTCTGATCCAGAAGCGTCTCAAAGCACTGAGCAAAAGCAGTTGTGCCAGGCAAGTGTACAGGTGACACACTGGCTGGGGGGAGGAATAGCGGCAACAGGGCAGCAGCTGGGCCCACAAGAGATGCACGTCTCTGTCCTGTTCAGCCAACAGCTCTGCTCCTTGCCCCAGGGGTATCCCTACCCCCCAGTCTACAGCTGGAAAACACCTCCGTGTTCTCGCATTCAACCTTTCACTGTGGCACAGATGAGAAAACGCCTTTTTTAAGAAAGCATGCTCAGTTTCTCTGTTTTTGCTGGGTTTTTTTTCTGTTTTTCTGCTTTTTTTCCCCCTTTATTAACTTAAGGAGGGCCCTCTCTTGGCTGCTGAAGACACGTTGTCGTAAGCCAAGAGGTCAGAGCAGCCGGCTCCATCCCGGGCGGCTGTGGCTGCGTGTGTCCTACGCTAAGGACAAGTCTTCCCTGTCCCTTTGCTACAGCAGGAGGTGAAGTGAGATGAGGAGGAACCTGCAGTGTTCAGGCAGCTGCTAATGATATTTTTCTCCTGAAAATCAGAAATAAAGGGTACAATGCAGCTCGGGATTAGAGCCCTAACCAGTAAAATGAAATGCGAGGGACTACTGTACATTTATTACATCCCCATGTCTTCCCAGAGAGAGGGATGAACTGCTCCTTGAACACCTCTGTTTTGTAAAACATAACAAAAATCTGTTAATTATGTATCTGGAATACACTACAAGAGAAATTGCATGAGTGATTTCAACTAGGGGCTGTTGGTTAGGCATCTTACCTGAAAACTCCCCAGAATTTCTAACGAGAAATGATTCTTTGCTCTGCACCCTGCAGAAGGAGGTCCAGTGGGAGACCTTGTGATGGACCAAGAAGAGTAAATTGGTGACCTAAATATTAGCTGCTGCTTAGACACCACAATTAACTGGCTTTGCTTAAGTAGAATATGACACCTGTCAGTAAAAAGTAACTTCAGACTTTTAAATGACATTTTTTTCTAAAGCCTAAAGCAATAGTGGACTGGAAACCTACATTTATAGTGGGCTAGTCACCAAAAAAAAAGGTTCAGTACCTCCCAACTGATTGTCAAAAAAGGCACAATTTCAAAAATTCTTAAATGTGCTGGGAAACAGTCAAGGAAAAATATTTCAGCGAAAAGGAGATGTAAAACCTGTGACAAAAACTAAATAAATCAGTATGTATGGAAACAGGGAAAATGGGAGGTCAGCAGTAACAAAGGGGTTAAAAACTGGCTGCTGCTAGAGGAGGGAACCACTGCAGGACTAATATGAGTAAAAGGAAAGGCACTTGAAATCTTTTGGGATCAAATTTGCAATTTTAATCAGTTATAAAACCCTTGCTGATGAGGCTGATGAGGTAACAAAGTGTAACACAGCCCGATCAGGTGGATATTTCTTACCTGTATTTGGGAGGGAGGAAGAAGGTTTGATTCCATATCCTGCTGTGAGGGACCAAAAGCAATCACTGCTGGCAGCAAGGAAAGATGTGAACTCAGAAATTAAGCTCTCAAATCAGGCAACCCGGTCAGCTTAGACGTACGTGTCTTTAGAGGGTTCACTGAGAAGCTGATTGAACCACTAATGTTGATTTTTTAATAACTCTTACAGTTCAGGATGGACCAGGGCACTGCCAAAGTGCTTCCATATTCTGAAAAGGTGAAAGGGAGAATTTTAGTGCAGCAATTAATTTTGCAAAGTACCAACATTAGGCTAAGTGGTCTCACTTAGCCTCACGTTGGTCCTCTGCAAAATACCAGAGTGGCTAATTTGGGATTTCATCAACAAATAACTACATGCTAATAATATAATGGACAGCAATTAATGCACTTTCCTGGAAAATGGGTCTTGTTAAACCAACCTGTTGTCTTTTGCTTTTTTTTTTTTGGGGGGGGGGGGTGGAATTGGGTTCTTTGTTTTGATTTTTAATAAAACAAGCCTGGCTGCTAAAGAGAACTGTGATTCTGTAATATACTGTGATTTCTCCAAGGTATTTGGCTGGTATTATATGGAATTAACAAGGCACACATTAGAGAGATTAAATCTGCTTCACTGACAGATCTGAAAATGTAGTTGTTAATGAGAAGATATCATTGAGCAAGGCCACCGGTAGCAAGCATTGATTCTTCTTCAGTGCTATTTAATATATCTACCAACAATCCAGGTAATAGAAAATCTCCCCTGGTAAAGGCTGCAGGTGGCATAACACTTGGTGGGTAAAAAATATTACAGAAGGAGCTATATTTTAGCCAGTTATCTGCATGTCTCAGTGAGATGGTCTCAAGCTAGCAGCGGTATTTTAAATGCAAAGTAGTACATGGAGGAAGCACAATCATAGCAGCCCTGCTCCCCTTGGAAAGCCGGGTGCTCAGAGGAGGACATAAAGGAGGCCACTCAGAGCTGCACAACACGAGCTCTCATCGCAGTGCGGTGGATAAAAGGTCAGTACAGTACTGGATATATAATATGAGCCCTCACACCAAAATGAAAACAAGTTGAAGCTGGGAAGAGAGAGTGCTGCCGCGTACGGCGTTGGTGAGATGAATGGAGGTCTTGGGTGCGAGCATCAGCATGTGGAAATATCAGACAAAGTTCAAAGGGAAGCTGCGAAAAATGACCCCGGGTTGCAAATCAAATCTTTGACATGGAATTTAAGGAGTTTATCAAAGAAAGGCTGAGAGGTGACTTGATCACTGGGAGCGAGTGGAAAAGCTTTCAGTCTCTCAGACAAAGGCGTAGCAGGGTTTGAGGGCTCGAAAGTCAAGTTACACATCTCAGCCTTGAAGTGAGGCACTTTCCCAACAGCAAGGATAATTAAACAGAGAACCAGCAAGGGAGGGGGCGAGCTCACCAACACTCACTGTTTTTAAGAGGAGATTAGATACGTTTCCAAGAGAGATGCTGCCTGGGGAAAAGGCCATGGACTGCATATAGACAAGCTCGGATTATCTAAGCACGGAGATCCCTTCTGACCTTAGTCTATGAATCTATAAATTCCTCATTCCACTCATTAGCATGGATCACAAAAAACATGGTTTAGAAGCAGCAACATAAACAACTTAAAAATTAACTGCACAGTATTGATCTCTTCTCACCAGGAATCACTCAATACCGAATTTGCTGGGAAAAATCTTGACCACATCACTTTTCTTTTTATCTACACTGTTTCTACATGTTAGTGAGTGGGGAGTACGATGGCTTCGAGCACGGGGAACACAAATGTGTGTGACATTCCCCACGTGTGAAAATTAAAGGTCTGTTCAAATGGTTTTAATATCAAGTTAAATTACCTTTAATAAAAAATGAAAAATAAATTGTTCAGGTCTCCAGCTCACAATCAACAGAAGAACAGATTGAGCATCATTTTCAGATTAAGCCCAGCCTGGTGGAAGTCAATAAGAAATTCATGTTGACCTAGAATTAACCCTTAGAGGGTTGGTGCCAAATGGGCAAAGAGCAATCATATGCCTGCAGTGCTTTAAAATGCACGGAGAGTTCACACGCAGGTGAGCATCTTCCACACAACGTGGGAGCACGAGGGAAATATCTGACATTTCCCAAACGTCAGGCAAGCGTGTCCCGTTTGCCCCATCTTGGGTTAACAGCTCTGAGTTTGCGGGATCTTTGGAGGAGGTGGTGGCAGACAGCAGGCAACGGGGATGAGGAGCCAGGATGATCACTCCTTCCTCTGCCAGACACCTCCCTCCAGAAAGACTTGCAAAGGCATCCCTCCCCTCCAGCGCTGGCAAGTCCTCCCTTTGAAGGTGGGCGCTCTCCCTTCCCACAGTGCCCTTCAAGGGTTTATTTTTTTCCACAAGCAACAAGAATACCGAATGCATTTCTGTGCATGATTAAAAATTCCATATTCTGCTTGCTTACGATGCAGGCAGCGTGCAGACAGGCGTGTGCTACAGCGAGCCTCCACGGGGCAACAGCGGCAGCATGATGGTGCCAGCAGTAATTCCAGAGCAGCTAATTTAGCACCAACAATTCCCAACAGACACCAGAAAAGCATTTTCTTCCTCCGCCTCTGACTGTTAACCAGTGAGATTTATTAGATGGTTCTGCCGAATGGAAATCTTTAATACAACTTCGACTCGGGCTGAACAGCACAAAACCAGGGTCGGTTTGTGGAATTTTTTTCCCCCTCTCCTTTTTAAATAAGCCCTTGTTCTTGAACAGTGAAGCATGGTGACTCCTGTGCTTAACTACGAGGCATTGCTAATGTACGGCACCAGCCGCAGACTCCCCCAGCTGATTCCTTTCCTCGTTGTAAAGTTCCTGGTAACTCCAGGCACTGGAAGGGGTTAGAGCACAGCTTGTTTGGACAGATATTCCCAGGTGAAGCTATTACGGAGCATGGTTCCTTAATGACCACACACTTCTCAAGACCGCAGCCGGAAAGGCTGGGCTGTTCAGCAGGCAGCGTTTGCAGCTGGAAGTGTTTGTGGTCCAGAAGGGAAAGCCAAACTCTTCCAGCATATCTGGAAGGAGACGTGTGGCTGGGACTATGCTCCACGGACAGTAGATGAGAACTGCCACACTAGACTAATAGCAATAATTTTGGTAGCAGTTGATGACATGAAGGACTTTGGTGTGCATTAAAGCGTAACTGATACAGAGAGAGCACTCGGGCCGTTACTGATGTGCGACAGACTTTGGAATAAAGCGTTGCTGTTTTTCAGCAACAAATAACAATGCCACACAATGGCTTTGGATCATTAGCAAGAAGAAGTGCTCATGGAGCAGGGGAGAATATAACTGGAGCTTGGCCAAAACACCCACACTAATAACCCCGCTCCAAGAAGTGGCATGATAGCCTCCTAATTGACCATGACTAATCTGGACCCTCATTTATCCATCTCATTGTAACGATGACACCTCTGGCAGCACAACACGGCCACCCGAGCTCGATCCCTCTCAAACATAACAACCTGGCTGCCAACCCAGCCTCAAACAGCCGCGGAGGTTGTCAACACAGCTACCGAACTCCGGACGATGCTTTGGCACCTGAGCACCAGCAGCCACAGAGACGGCAGCGATGCCTTGCACTTCGGTGTTACAAACCACCCTGCGGATTTCACTGAGAGGTTCCCAGATTAACCAAAAGCTTACAGGGCACTCGCAGCTCTGCCTAGCACCATGCAGAGCCGCTGCCCAAAGTAGCTGGTACCCTGTGGGGTTTTCTTATCCCAGCGCTTGCTCCATCCAGCCGATGAGTGTTGTTCAGTTCCACCTCCAGTAAAGCTGTCCTGAAATCTTCGGGCAGGAAGGAAGTTCATCCATTAATAAATGCAGGGAGGTTTTTTTCTTCTAAGCAGATTCTGTGTCTGTCTGACTGGTAATATTTAATAACCTTTATAGAACTGCTCCAAATAAATTAGTGAGCGCGTGTGCATGCATAGAGAGGAGTGACGAGGGAGAGGAGCTTTGTTTGTGGACTGAGAAGATATTAAGTTTCAGGGAATCAAAACAACATGTTAATTCACCTGTTCCTAATCTCTTTTACAGCCCCAGACATTACAATACAGGATTTTTTTTATATTTTTCAACATTTCCTGTGTTATTAATCAGGGTGTGATCTTTAAGACTAAGCAGGAAATTTTTAAATAATAATAATCAAAATTAACAAACTTACTTTGCTGGTAGTCCCAGTGCTTGGTGCTATGTCCAGCCATCATGACTGGGAGAGAGAAGGGCTGGAGCAGGAGCTCCCAGGCACTTGGCTCTCAAACACTACAGAAGAGAGGTGCTGATAACCTCTGCTTTGGGTTGCTTCCAAACTCACAGAATCACAGAATGGTTGAGGTTGGAAGGGACCTCCAGAGATCACCCAGTCCAATGCCCTGCTCAAGCAGGGTCATCTAGAGCACGTTGCAAAGGATCTCATGCAGGCAGGTTTTGAATATCTCCAGAGAAGGAGACTCCACATTACTGCAAATTGCTGCCCATCAGGGAACTTTCACTTTAAGATGCTGTTGACTGAAAAGTGGAGGGTCCCACTCTTGGTGGGAAGGTGGCCACCAAGTGAATGGAAGCTGAGCTGCCTGAGCAGGGCCCCCAGCTCCCGTGTGCCAAGCCCTGGTGCTCCATGCCTGAGGTAGGGCAGGGGTTGCAGAGACATCGAGCAGTCGAGCAGACAGAGAGGCTGATGTTCAGCTGTGATTGAAAAAGTTGATACAAAAGCAGTGCAAAGTCAAATGCAGCAATGAAGGCAAATCAGCCCTGGGCTGCATCTGCAGGGGTGTTACTGGCTTAGATACAGAATTGATCATCCCACTCTGTTCAGCCCATGTCAGGCTGCACCAGCAGTACTGTGTCCACTTCTGGTCCCCACAATTCAAAAAAGACATGGACAGACTGCAGAAGGTCCAGAGGAGGGCCACAAAGATGGTCAAAGGGCTGGAGAACCTGGCCTGTGAGGAAAAGCTGAAGGAGTTAGGTCTCTTCTCTCTGGAGAATAGAAGGCTCGGGGGGACCTCGCCCAGTATTCCAGCACTGAACAGGAGGCTTCAAGGAGGACAGAGGCTCTGTCTTCACAGGGAGCCACATGGAGAAGACAAGGGGCAGATTTTTTTACAGTGAGAACAATCATCCACTGGAACAAGCTCCCCAGGGACTTGCTGGAGTCCCCATCACTGGAGGTTTTCAAGACACAATTAGACAGGGTACTAGATAAAATCATCTGGTGTCCTTTTCCCATGAAATGTTGGACCAGATGATCTTTTGAGGTCCTTCCACCCTGGACTATTCTCTGATTTTATGACTCAATAATTTGCTTTGTTCATCAAGTCTAGTGTCCAGCTGTCAGAGAAGGATCTTCTCTGCCACGTGTTTGCTCAAGCTGAAGAAGGACTGCAGGGTGGATAGGCAGAGAAGAGATGTCAAGGCTGTTCAGATTACACAAGCACTCCAACCGTGGACAGCCAGGTCCCCACCAGCCCTTGGTGCCCCTCAGCCTCGTTGGGATTTTTCTTAGGAGTGTGATCCATAGCGTCGTGGAGGTCAGCGGAGGGACCAGACTAGCGGTGGCAGCGTCAGGGGATAGTCACAGCGTGATCCTCTGACACTGCTCGTGGTCTGGGCAGCGAAGGGCTCCCTGGCACCTCGGGGGACGTGGCTGCAGGGCTGTAGGTGACACCTCTCTACTGAACCACAGTAATTACCCAGGGAGTGGAAAGCAGGGTCATTAGACTGCCAGGTAATAATCTGCAAAATGCTGAAACACATTTTTGTAGATGAAGTAACCTGCGTTTTGATGCCGATTACCTTCACCCCAGGCGTGCTGCTGGAGGGACAGAGGTCCAGCTGCTCCATAGCTGGGGAGGTTGTTGCCCTCAAAGCTGCCGGAGGTTTTGTGTCCCTGCAGCGAGGCTCTGCAGCGCGGAGTTTCCTTCCTCCCCAGGCTCTGACAGCCTGTAATCATTTTATCTCTCAAGATTAATGGCACCGAGCAATAAACTCACATCCTAATTATTGTAATTATTTCTTTCTTTGTACGTCAGCCTTAGTAATGATGTTTTTACAGCTGATGGGATGGAAGGGAGGGGAGAAAAGAAATATTGTCACAGTAATGAAGAGAGAGCAACGAGCATACTTCTTGCCACTCACTTTCCTCAAGGTTTTAGAGCCCACTTGAGTTTCGTGTTCCCTGAGGTCCCAGAAATTAGCAGTGATTGTCCTAACACTACAAAGTAGCAGCAATCTAGGACTAAACTCCTAATTGATCTTAAGTACCTACCTCCACCTTCAGCCCCGGAGATGCCTGAATGTCTCCAAAGTCCTCTGCACAGGCAAGTATCCGCTGCATGCTCAGAACCGCCTATTTCTGGGTAGCAGGAGTAGCTGACTGTTCTTCTTCACCTCAGGCGTGACTCACAAGCTAAGTGTTATGCCAATCTTATCTATGGGAATTGCATACGGAGGGGGCAGAAGCTACTCTAATCACCATTTAAAATTCATACAGCTTTTAGAGGGTGGAATTCAACATCCGTTTTTTCCCCAACACATTAGCACCGTGATGGGAGGCTACAGTATTGAGCTTCTTGTCTCAGCTGCTGGCCGTGGATTTCTTTCAGTGCTGTCACCTGGGTGCTGGAGACCGAGAGGAACATTTGTCCACTCCCTGCAACCCCTAATCCAGAGCAGGGGCTGGGGGGGAACCGGGACCCAGATGGTTTCAGGAAGGGGTGGTTGGCTCCCCAGCTGCTCTGTGGTGGCAGCAGCTCTCACTTACAGTAGCTGCTACTAAACATGCCACAGAGGAGACTTTACTAGAAGAAATGTGGGCAGCTGAGATACTACACAGGAATTTGCAAAGCATCCATGTCTCGGTTCAAGTGGATGATCAGGTGGACCTTGATCATCGACACTAATGGAAGGGGCCCTGGGCTCCATGTTCCCCACTAGCATTTCTTTTAATTACCCACTGTTGATAACTCTGCAGTCAGATCTTTCTTGGGCATCTTTCCTTTTTTCTTTGGGAGGTGGCTTTCCCCACTTCACTCAACAAAATTGCTAAGTTAAGCCATTTGCTTTTATTTTGGTCAAGTTTTGTGTAGGGATATTTTTTTTAATGACTGATGAGCATTTCATTAGAGAACCACAGCAGCAAAGCCGCTCTGTACCGCAGTCCCTCTCTGACACCAGACCGTCTTCCATCCAGCACATCCCTGTTTAAATAACCTTCCATCTCCTTCAGCTTTACTATTAAGAGAACAAAGTGAAACACAAACAACCACTACCCACAGCCCCATTTCTAAACCCTCATCCTGCTGGTTTCAGCAGCCCCTCTTCCACATCTGGACAGTTTCGCTATGGGGTGGGACTATCCTCCCCACTCCTTGTGCCGTATTTTTCAAGCTGCGATGCCCAGCCTGTCTTGATTTTAAATAGTAACTTGTTCCAATACAGAGATGGGCCTCCCACCCCTGAGCAAATATCTTAGGCTTAATTTGCACGTTTGTCTGATTTACTGGGTCGGCTGGTCCTGCTGCCTCCGCTCTCTCCTGGCCATAGGCACCTCAGCCCTGGCAGAAGTCCCCACCGGGCAGTGCCCCTCCACCACCAGCCTCCAGCTCCTTCAGAGGTGGGCTCGCTCTTTTTCAGAGCCGTCTTTCAGAATGACACTTGTGTTACTCAAGTCCTCGTTCTTCCCCATTTCTCCCTGACGTTTTCAAAAATAATTACCAGCGGTTCAGTAAGTTCATTAGCAAACTCCCTCAGGACCCCGGGCTATGTATCATCCAGACCTGCTGATTTGTGGATAGGCTCTAATCAAGTGTTTCAAGTCTCTCTCTCCTTCCTCCTCCTTTCAGATTAACAGTTATTTTGACAAGATTCTCATTATTTCCTATTTCCTGGCAGTACCCAGGGACTAGGCTTATTTGAGTCCTCACTGTTGTCATTGTGGGTTTATTTTTAACCTCAGGCGCTGCTTCTCCTCAAGGACATCAGAGTTTTGTGTTCTACAGAAACACATGGCTTTGTCGGTACCATTTTAGTCTCAGTTCATCCTGGGTCTTCCAGCGCTTTGTCTTTTGCCTTTATCACTTTTCATTATTCTTCTTCCCACTGCTCCAAAATTAGCCAGAAGGAATAACTTTGCTTTTACTAACCCTACAAGGTTACTGCCCCTCTCCAGCTTCTTCAATCTAGGCCATCTTCGTAGCTGCAATTAATTTCTCGTCTTCTCCTCCCTCTTTTTCTCTGCCATGTACACACTCGGCAACTCTCTCTTCTTCTTCCCAATGCAACGATCTACCAGCTGTTCTGGGATGGGACCCAGCCCCCATAAGACCTCGTGGAAGGGACACCAACCACCAGAAAAAACACTGCCAGCCCCAGCCAGCTTAACAACATCTTTAAATGTTGGGGGACAAATGTGGGCTCCCTGGCAGAAGAAAAGTAGAGCTGCCCCAACCTTTGGGCTCCCCCCGCTCAGCAGGAAGGTGGCGTGGAGAACGTCAGCCCGGAGAAACATGGCAGCACTGCACAGGATTTGCCCACCTAGCTGCCTCCTTCCTCTGTCATCCTTCTGCCCTTTCCACATACGCACAGGGGAGCCCAGCCCCTCATTGTCCATCTTCATTAGCCCAAGGGCAAGTGACATGCCCTGCTCATGATTGCTGGAGGGGCTGAGGGTTTAAGTGGAAGGAGGGAGAAGGAAGAGATGAGGCTAAAGGGACGATACGCCTCACACCTGTGCACCTTCTCTCCTGTCAAGAGCCTGTGGACCACAGGATGAGTCCAGCCTTGTTATCCTCAATTTGCAAGAGTTGTCTGAAATCAAGCGCATTTTTTTTAAAAATAGGCCAGCATAGAGCTCCCCTGCCAGTCCCTCAGCTGCACAGCCCCCAGCCATGAGATTGCTGTGCCCTGGGTTGGCTTTCCACTGGACACTCCCCTCCTGGGTGGGCAAGGAGGACCAGGCAACAGGACCTCCAGGCTCTGCCACCGTGGAAGGGGCTGAGGAAAGAGAGCACTTTCTGGGGGGTTTTTATTCCCCCCTTCACAGCATTCAGTGGTAATTAGAGGAGTAGCTTGAAGCAGGGGTTTATTTGACATCACCCGGAGGTGGGGACCCCAAATCGCTCGCGTTGCTTCTGTGTGTGCAGGGTGACGGGAATGCAGCACCCTGCTATGTTTGCTGCGGATCCCAGATGTGGGCTGGAGAAACATCTTACTTGGACTAATTTCTGTTGTTTAAATGAGAGACAACATTTATATAACTTGCAAGAACACAAAGAGGATTGATTTGGGGGAGAAGGAAGAGAAACACCCACACAGCTTTATACTCTTAAGAATAAAAGATACACTCATAGTTTACCCCTTGTTAGGAAGGACTGGGTTTGTTTTAAGCCTAAAAAGAACGTTGTTGGGTAAGAACACTAACTAAAACTTTTTTTTTTTTTTTTAGTGCTGTGGTTCTGGATGGAAAAATTTATGCCACTGGTGGGATTGTTAGCAGCGAAGGACCTGCCCTGGGAAATATGGAAGCCTACGACCCTAAAACAAATACGTGGACACTTCTACCAAATATGCCCTGCCCTGTTTTTCGACACGGCTGTGTAGTAATCAAGAAGTACATTCAGAGCGGCTGATGTTACCCAGGAGTTGGATGGAGAACTGTTTGTACCTGTTGAAAGTGGGCAAGAATACTACTACTACTACTTAAGAAACAAAAGCAACAAAGCCAGCCAGTGAACATATTGCTCTAAGTCTTGAATAGTGTCTACATTGAATGTAGAAAAATCATCCTCACCTTTTGGTGAACTAGGAGCAGAGAGCTCCGTGCTATGTAAGATATTGTAACTTAATAATACAAGGGTGTCACTAGATGTTATAGTGGCACTTGTTCTGGACGTCGGCTTTTGGTCAACCCAGGTGCAATAGAATTTCACATATTTTTTAAGCTGGGGAAGAGAGGAAAAAAAAAAAAATCTGCATTTTACTTCTAGAGCTCAAGCTTGATTCTTAAAATAACCGTGCAGATTAGTTTTACTATTACACTTTAGGCATCAATCTATTTGAAAGGTCAAAGTGTCCTTACCACTTTGATTCCTACATTTGTTTTTAACGAATACATGCTTTTCAATACCAATGACTGAGAGAAATCTTGTGTGACAGATGGCTTACGTTGATGTCAGTCTTCCATCAGATCAACAAATCTTTCAGTTCTCTAGAGCGGAGCCCAGAAGGGGGGTGAGGAGGGGGACTGGGGAGAAGAGGAATAGCCATTAGTAATAAATTCCATGTAAAATGATGAAAAAAAAAAAAAAATCTGTTGGGCTGGATGAGTTTCTGCTCCCGGTGATACTGGTGTGGCCATGCCCACAGGTGGTGGGGGGGCTTCTAACCTTTTCCTCGTGGTTTCCGATGATGAGCAAGCTTGGCAGTGCTCGATTCCTGCAGTGCAAAATGAAAATGGTTTCCCAGAGGTATTCTCCTCATAAAACCGTTCTTCTCTTTTGGTTGGGATCACATGAAAACACACAGTGTAGCGTGGGATTTCCTCGTTTTCAACAGACGCAGAAGATGCCCCCCGTTGTGGCTACACACGCAGTTTTGGCTCTCAACCAAAATTCCTTACATTGGGATATATGCCACTATCTTTCATGTAAAGTCTGAGAAGTTTTTTATGTTATTTTATTTTTAAAGTTTCCCCATAGGCGTGGAAACCTTATACTTCTCTTATTTACAGATTTTAAACACACAAGTTTAAATCCCATGGTAGAAAAATGCATAGACTTAAGCCCAGGATAAGAGACTTAAAGCGATTACTCTGTAGAGTTGTAAGTATATGCACAGCACAGGGGTTATATTTTTATATATATTAAAATATTGTCTATCCAGAGAGCATTGTGATGTGGAAATTCTTTATAAATTTATACATAAGAGGATCCAATGGGAGGTGGACCGGGTAACACAGAAGGGGCAGGGGAAGGAATCTTAAAATTCACTAATAAGAAGTAACCCCAAGCTAAAGATTGTCTGAGTTCTTTCCAAGTAGAGGGAAAAAAAGTTGCCACACTTGCCTTTGCAGACTCCAATCCCAAACACCATGCCGGTAATTCAAGAAGGAGTGTCCTATACAGGGCGTGGGTGAGATCTTACAGTCAATACCTGGTTGAATTTCATACCAAATACACTAGCCTTTTTATACTGAGGGAGGTCTGCTTACAGCTTTGGGGAAATCAATGCAGATGGTTAGCTAATCATCTTATTTTATTAATAATTGTTTATAAAATTAAAAAAAAAAAAGAAATTTGTATCTTGCAGTATTTAAAGTGCTCAAGTCAGCTGAGTCAAGCTATAGGGTGACTCAAGTCTCTCATTTTGACAGTTGAGGTTCCAGCCTTTGTTATGCAGTTGTTTTATTTATTCTTTAAAGAAAAAAAAATAAGCACAACAAAATTATATACTAGTATGTCATTTAAAGTATTTATGTCAAAACAGGGTGCAAGTGTGAACCTAACGATTGGAGCACAAGTTTCTAACTGCCTGGGGCAGGACTAATTTTAGTGTTGGTGTGTGTCTGCCTCCAAAGGAGGTGCTACCTGTCAACAAGACCTAAACACATTCAACATTTCCAATTTAGCTTCTTTCTTCATTTCTTCACACTGGAACAAAACTGGCTGTTTCTGTGAATAATATTAAAAACAGGGTTATCTGTAATGGTATTGTATATAGTTTATGTTTACTGTTAAGTTCTTGTTATATTATAATAAATATATTTATAGATCTAGATTCAGCATCCAGATTGGATTAATTTTGTCCTGACTGAACGAGAAACAACACTGCATGAACCGTGAATTCAGATTTCATCCCAACCATGGATGAAAATGCGTTCACTCCATCCAGGTAGCTTCTCTAGCAAATCCAGAAATTATTACTAATACTTAAATGCTCAGTAGCTTCCAGAGTACTTCCATTCTCATTTCAGAAAAAAAATTCCAGAGGTGATTTTTGATTTTATTTAGCAACACTGTTTCTTCTTCATCCATTTTCCCAAACTTACTATTAAGTAAAGAACAAAAGGGCTCAAGATAGTTTAGGAAACTCTCTTGCAAGAAATAATTGATTAACAGCTTTTTTCTTTTTCGGGTTTTTTGTTTGTTTGTTTTAAATGAAAGTTAGTATTTGTGCTGCACTGCTGCTGTGATGTCTGGAAGATGAAAGCCTCTTTTGCCCTGCGGTCAAAATTCCTCCGTACCCAGAGTGGGAGCTCTGTACCTCACTGGACACATCTTTCAGAGAGCACTTAAGTGCAACCGTTCATGGTTTCTTTGATGTTTCATTAGGGTGTCATCTGGTAGTTGTAAAAGTGGATATGGAACAAAGATGAGCCAAATATAACTAGTCCCAAATACCACCGCAGGGGAACATTTCAGCGGGATCTTAGGAGGTAGTGTCTGTTCTACACATTAACATTCACGGAGATTGTCCCCAGTTCTCAGAGTACATCTATGCAAGTATTTAAGAGCGTGAACTGCAGTTTTTTAAACATTTTAGTTTATGCTTAGTGGCTGAGGTTGAACAGCCTGTGACGATGACTGAAAGCCAGGCGATTCAGTGTTACACAACCACACTGCAATGAGCCAGACCAAGCAGGAGGAGTTGCCAAACTTTTCATCAGCACTCAGCAAAGATCTCTTACTCAGCACTAGTCAATAATACTTGGGAGGATGAACAGGACACAGGCTATTTGCTTTCCTTGTATGTGGAAATTATTTCAGTTGCCCTCTGGGAAGCTGGCTGAACACTTTTGCCAAATGAATCATGTGCACATATCTGCTCAGAGATTTTTCTTCTTAAAAGCTTTCAGAAATTCAGGGCTCAGCAGCCTAATCATGATAAAAACTCTTTTTGTTCACTGTTTTGGCTCTCCCCTGGCTCACCTGGGAGGGACAGTCATCTCTAAACGGGGCTGTTCACTGCAGTCGGGTAATCACCCACCCCTGACAATTTACACACCTTTCTCCCGTTGTTTCATTGAGTAGCAAACACACTGTACTGACACCACCTCGCAACCCCGTCTTTTAACTGCAGCTGGGGTTAAGGCTGAGCTTAGCACCGTGCAACTGAAGCTAATTAGAGCGTTCATTACACTTCAGCCTGCCCTTGGTGGAGCCCAGGCACACGGATCACCAGCACGAGCACCCGCTTTCCGCAGGTGTGGGGATTAGCAAGGAGAGGAGCCGGAGCCTGCACTTCTGGCTTCATGAGTGTCATTATGTTTAATCAGCAGAGACAGCGACGGCACAAACCGCTTCAAGTACTTCACTCACCTGCCCGGCTTCTCATGAAGAATTTCTCTGAAAAAAAATATAAATAAATAAGAAAACATCAAAAAAACCAACAAAAAACCCCACCAACCAAAAAAAACCCAAAACAAACCAAAACAGGAACTGATCCCAAAGCTTTTCTCCGCTGTCTCAAGGGCAAGGTCTCAGAACCATGCTGCCTGCCCATCAGCAATTGAAAAAGGTGACTTAAAGTGGGGGATAAACCTACAAACAGCGATGCAGTCCTGGCAGGCTGCAACCTGTGCCGGGTCCCTCGGAAGATGCTCACACTGGACCCACTTTGACATTTTTACAGCTTGTCGTGCTAATACAAGCTTTTTAAATTGGATGAGACCTTTAAGCTCGCCCCTTAATGCCTTCTTTCCTATTTGAGGTCGGCTCAAGAACAGGAGCTGAACCACGCTGAAGCAGAGATGCCAGCAGGTACAGAAAGGCAGCAGCAAGTTCCCACCATCAGCGAGTGTTCTGGGTTGATAACTTTAGACGGCAGAAAAAGCCAGAAAGAAAATGGTCTGGAGGGAAGCAGATGGATGTGTCGCAGGCACAGTGTTTCCATCACTCATTACATTAAGCTGGACAGCGATACCAGAACAGAAACAGCGTTTTTCCTCTGAAAAGCCAATCTGTTTGAGGCATGATTAAACACTCGCTGAGGTTAGAATTCATGAAGGCAAGAACTGCCATCGCAGGCTCCTTAGCTGAGCTGTGGCAGCATGACAGCACCATCGCCAGCTGCTGGAGACTGGAAACAAGAAAGAAAGTGGCAGAGTACCTGGAAAAACCACTCTCCCTTTGCTAGGCACTGGTGTTTTTTCTTTCAATAACACACACCACGTTCAGTAACTCCTGTTTAGCTAGCAGATTTCTTAAAGAGCAACAAATTCCCAGTTTCTTTATCTAAACAAATCCTACTTCACTCAGGAGCAGCTTTACACACAGAATTAAATGTTTTGGCTCAGTTACTACCTGGGAGAAGGAAGCTCCAGTGCTGTCACCAAGCCAAGGCTGCCTCTGAATTTTTCATTAGTGGTGGGCTCTGTACAATGAAGGTTTGAAATGCTGCCTGCTGGTTTTAATTTCATCATCTGTTATTTCTCAACAGCATTCTCTTTTGGAGTTCATATCGCAGATCTGGCACTGCAAGAAGCATACAGGCAATGGGACCAAACGCCTTCACGACCTGTCCAGAGAACAGCACCAGCCACCCGGGTTTTTTAAAAGCTTGACGGGCAGCTTCAGCTTGTAAGCAAATTAACACAGAAGTAGGAATTGCGATGACAACTAGAGCAAACGTGAAGATTGCTTAAAGTCATGCCTCACACCACAGGCACTACACCTTCCTCATCGTCCAGCACCGGTGACCTTTTCTCACGTTTTAGCAGACACCTACCTGAAGCCACTGGCGACACTCCTACATCAGTTTCAGCTCTTCCCTTCTTCCCACCTCATTAAAAAAATACATAGCTTTATAAAAATAACAGCTCTTACAGGTAGAAAGGAACCAATTCCTTTCACCTTCTTGGGAATTTAAACAAAGCAGTCCCTAATCTGTAATACAATGTCCTTGCGCTGGTGGACAGCATCAGAGTAAGGACTGGTGAACTGAACGGGGAAGGTGACACACCAAGCGCTCTGAGAGTTGAGCATTATGCTCTACCAGAAACACTGCCCCTCCACCCAAGTGAAAATAATCAGCTCTCACAAAGCAAGTCTGAATTTCCACACCCACTGGAATTTCTGTAGCCAGTCTGTTTCCATCAAAAGAGATGGTCTTCTCACAAGTCATTTACTTTCGTGTCCAATGAACACGGGGCTCCAGCACTTGTTGACATCAACGTCCATTTTACCCGCTTCAGTCCGTGCCCAGTTTTTCTGCAAGCTGCCTGTTCAGGTACGGGAACATACAAACGCCACACACAGCCTTTCCAGGGAAAATGAGGTGAAACATGGCAGGGAGTGCTTGGGAAAGGTTCACATTTCTGTTTTGTGTTTGGCAAGAAGCATCCTATGGGGATTAAGATGTCCAGACTGGATTTTGCTTGGTGAGGATATTCGAGTTTCCCTAGTGGATAAGGGTTTTCAAATTCGGGAGGTAACTGAACACTCAACCATCTCCAGAAAGCCCTGAAGTCTCTGCCCTGCTGACATTCATTTTTAATAGCGCCTGGGTATTTCAGAAAGAGTGCTGATAATGTGACAGTTATCAAAAGGGCAAGTGAAATGACTGGGTAATTACAGGGCATTCACCTGACATCAATCCCAAGTAAAAATGGAAAGATGATATCTAACTAAACTGATCACGAATCAAAGAGATAAGAATAAATACGGCGATTTTCTAGAAAATCGGCTGTATCGCACAAACCTGATCTCGTTCTGTGACAGGATTACACATTTGATTGATAAGGTAATAGATTTTCAACAGCATGTGACAAAATACTTCAACTTTCTCACTGTACAGTGTTCAGACAGCAAATATTAAACAGGCTAAAAATAGGCAGATTGAGGAATATCTAATCTGTTCGAGTAATTCTCAATTTGGTATTTTCAGAGTATTTCTAATGGGGGAATCCTCTTCTTCCAAAGTTCTTGAAAAAAAACGTTGACATAAATCACCAGACCTGTCTGTGGAAACAGAAATTAGCAGAGGAGAAGGTAATGAGGACTGAAGAAGTCATATATTCTGTGCGGGCTGGGACCACTAAAACAACACTTTTAATAAAGCTAAGCAGGACTTCAGAGAGGTGGGAACGAGGAATGCTGACATTCGGGATGGAGAAGAGCATCGTGACAAGCTGCAAGTCTGAGGAGAGTCAAGCAACGAGAGCTCCCAGCCCAATTTCATGGCATAAAAGGAGTAAATTGATCTTCGGATGTGTAAAAAGGGGAGCAGTGAGAAGGAATCAGTGATTTTTAGCTCTCTATATGACACTGGTGGGACCAATGCTGGAATATCACATCAATTTCCTCTGTGAACAAATGTTTTAGAAGATGTTGAAAAATTGACCTAGTGCAGAAAAGAGCCACAAAATTGACTTAAAGGCTGGAGAAAATGCAGTGAAAGCCATAAAGAGCTCATTCTGCTCAGCAAGAAGAACACTAAGAGGGTAGTTGATCACAGGGCATTAGTATCTTTGTGGGTGAGGGGAGGAAATCTGGGTATGAAAAGTCTAGAACATGAAGAGAAGACAAGAAGCAGTGCCTGGAAGTCGAAGGCAGACCAAAACAGCTGAGGAGTAAGGCACGTGTTTCTATCAGTGAGCGGAACAGCTCAAAGAGCAGGGTAGATGTACAAACTCAAGATCATATCTAGACACCTTTCTTGGAAAGACCATTAAGCCACACATAGGTCAGCAGACCTTGCCCGGGCATGAGATTAAGTCATAGATGCCACAGCATCAGCTTCAACAAAGTGGTGTTTTCTGCCCACTTTATTCTCTGTGAATACATCCATTTTTTTGTGACAAATTGCTAAACATTGAAATCATAATTAGGTGTCAGCTCATTTCCAATTCCAAAATTTATTCTCATGTATTGAAAAGATTAACACTGTGAAATTTATGCTCGGCTTGTGCTTTTGCGGCCGTCCTCTGAATTTTGTGAAAAGGAAGCTTTCTGTTTTTAAAAAAGCTTTCTGCCTTCGGGACATGCTTTAAATTTAAGAGCAAGACTCTGAGCACTCTCACCCCAACATAAAGACTAGACATTCATTCTAAACCAGTTACATCTCCAGTCCTTCATGAAAATGTAGTCTTACATGCTTGTATTTCTGACACTTAAAATGTCTACACAAAAGAGCAATTTATTACTAAACAGCTGTTAACAGTCCCATACAACATGACTCTCCACATTATATTCCCTCTATCTCACTAAGCCTTTTGTAATGTCACAGATAATGCAGTGGGCATCACTTCAAAACCCATTTCAGAATTATATTAATTAGAAACCTAAAATAGATTGGCGATTTGTCCTTGCCTATCACCACAGCCAGGCATCACTGCTCTTCCAGGTTGCCTCCACTCACAGAAGGTACAATCGAGCTGGGGAACTAGAGCTGGGGTTCTGGAGATGAGAAATAGTTCCTTAACTAAAACATTATTTTCTTTCCCTCCACAATAGAGAGACTCAATTTCTTAGCAAATTAATTTAGTCCAAATTTAACCTATGTTTGAGGATGAGTATTTTGGTCTCTGCTTTACTTCCTTCACTAAAGAAATATTCCAAAGGGAGCCCTTCTGAAATTTCCCCAAGTCTTTCCTTCCTCCCAACCCACAGTCCCAGAGCTGACATGTCATCTTCTACAGACTCCTACTTCTGTACAGATACCTCTCAAACATCTCTGGGTTAGAGCACAATTCAAATTTTACAGTGATGCAAAGGGGTTCTCATCACTATGTAATTCATCTCCACAAAATAAACAGGATGACAAATGGTGCGAGCACTCCCAGCAGCCATCCAGTCTCAGGGACCCGCACATTTCTTATGGCTACTCTGCCAAATTCCTGACTGCTGTGAGACAGAAGTAAACAAAACAAAACAGGGAGAGGAGCCCACCACAACAGAACCGCCTCGGCTCGGGCAGTGTGCCAACACACCCAGCGTGCTGGTGCCCCAAATGCAGAGCCTGAACAACCTCCTCCTCTGCTCTCAGCTTTGCAATTGAATGAGAAGCCTTCTAGACCAGCTTAACTCGAGAATACCTTTTGCACCTGAAACTTCAAAGCAGCTTTATTCCAAACCAGCACCCAAGTATCAGCCAGCCTCAGTGCGGATCGCCAGGTTTACACTGACAGTGGTGAATCCATTTTAAATCTTAGCAGCTTGTAACATTTTTTAAAGGCAAGTTATTTTACCTACAATTAAAGTAAGGCTCAATATAGAGTAAATCAAACACATTCCTAAAATAAATGGAGTTTAGGAGTAATCGCAGCCATTGACTGGCAGTGGGTTCAACGGAAATATACTCCCTGTGCAAATAATCACAGTGTAAAAAAATTACTCACCTAGAAATGGAATGAGGCTGAATTAATTAGTGTTAAAGTTTATAATCCTTCATTTTTACATAATAGTTACATGACCGCAAGTGATGCATAAAAGCAAGAGAAAAAAAATGAAGTGTTTGGCTTCATTAATCAGTTCATAAGTTTACTGATTTAGCTTTCAGAATTTATTCACATGCAGTGCTAGCTTAAAACCCCACATATTCCAAATCCAAATCCTGCCCAAGATAGAGAACAAAAAGATCTCATTTTTGATTTAAATAAATTATCCAAGGAGTTTAAAGGGGACACAGAGGATGTGCAGCACTACAAGTTTGAGGAAATACAGGAAACTGCATTTCAGAACAACACTCAAGGCAGAAGCCAGCAGCGGAAGGAAGCCATGCGAAGCAGTGAACACGTGTCAAATGAGTGCTGCACAAGCTTTGACTAAGGCTTTATTAACAACACAGCATGCAACCCAGCTATTCCTCGCTAATTAATGCTTTTGAAGCACCAAAGTTCACTAAGTACTTCTACAAGAATCCTTTTGTCAATGCCCGAATAAAGCCCCGTGTTGTCCCTTTTGACTGATTATGTTCGTAGCCACCATCAGAAATCAGGCCTGAAGCTATTCTCTCCGTTGATGTGGCCATCACTGCTCCTGAAAGACAGAAACGGATACGCAAGACCCAGACCCTGCAGACCGCAAACCTCTTGGGTGGTGTTCAGCACGGTGCTGGTATCTGCAAGGGCGTTCAGATCAATCCAACACACTGACTGTGCGGATACTCAATGAGCCTAGGCTCTCGCTGATCAATTACTATGCTATTATATAAATATAATAAGTTATAGATTTTATTTAATATCTAATTGTGCTTTCAAAGCTGTATATAAAAGTGGAATTGGAGTCAGATGTGAAATAAGTTACAGCTACTCTTTTCGTCAAGCAGTCTTCTGCCCAGGAGCCCTATAGTTCAAGGTACATCGAAAAGAGGAAGATGAGCAGGTGTGTCGTATCTCTGAACCTCAAGAGAGGCTGTAACAGATCTACAGAAGAGCTTCTCATACTCTGTTCCATGTTATATACATCACATCCAGTTTGTTAGCTCCGGATAAATGGTCAAGACGAGTTGATTCTTCACTTGTTATGAATAACTTCCTAACAACTGCATTATTCACCCACCAATGTACAACGCTAATTCCACTCTGTCAGTCAAAATTAGTAATAGAGGTTTTCTTTTCTTTAATGGACAAACACTGAAAGCAAAGCTACGGCTTAAACAACTAAACAGCAAGATCCCAGAGTAAAACATCTGAACTGAGTAATCAAGGAGATCTGGTAAGAAAAAGACCAGTATCAGCTATCAGGCAGTATTTCTTTTAAATACATTTTTGAAGGAGCTAAAGCTGTGTTTTCTTGTCATCTTTATTCAAGTATTTCACAGCAGTTATATTACAAATTACAGTAAATGTTCAAAATTTCCAGAAGTTCAAAAAAATTAAATAACTTACTTCAAACTAACGTAAAGGAAGTCAAAATGCAAAACATCAATTTAAACACAGTTCTGAATAAAACTATAGAATCCAAAATATACCATAGTTGATGGAGGAAGTCTACTTCATCCACAAAGTAGACACAACGTTAATGAAACCAAACAAGACTCCCCAATGTCTAAATAACCCAATGTACAAGATACAAAAGATGCAAGTACAAGCCCAAATTCAAGCTTATGTTGTGATTACAAAATAAAATAAAAACAAAATAAATGACAATCAGCTGCAGGAGCTGCCATTCAGGAGACTGAAGGTAAAACCAGAGCTGACCCACCAAATTAATTAAAAACAAAACAAAAAAAAAAAAAGGAAGACAAGATATTACAAAAAACAGTACTCCTATAAATACATTGGCATATGAAGAAATCAAGTAACAATACAGAGGACACAAAACAAAACAAAAAAATTAATCACAGGTGAGATTCAAGCTTGCAAATACAATTAACTCCAGAGCCATCAACCTCCCCCAAGAGCAACTCTATTATCTCCAAGACAGCCCCACCAGCCCCCAGAGAAACCTCCTTTCTTCTGGCTGGCCACATGTCATCGACCCCAGCAGAAGGACTCACACAGGAGTTTATTTGCAATTTTCACAACAAGAAACAAGGAAGAGAGGTCAATTTGTACAAACTCTTGCCAGTGCTATGTGGCAAAAAAAAATTAAAAACATACAAAGAGTAAACAAGTTGAGACCACGTGGATAGATTAACAGCTGTTTTAAACTCTATAACCACCAGACATCTGTAAAGGAAAACAAAACTGAAGTGTGGTTATTTGGGCTAGGAAGGCGAGTAGATCATTTTAGGTAAGCTGTCCACTAGAACATCTGATATCAGCTACTTTTCTCTAAAACAACTTGGCAGCTTCCTCAATTAGTAAAGTTGCCTCTTAACGATTTTTCCCAATCAACAACTGACAGTAAAAATTTTCCTTTAGAAACTTGACCTTTTAGAACCATTTTTAATGCTAGGCATTAGCTTAA
Organism: Syrrhaptes paradoxus; assembly: GCA_013400615.1. Classification (NCBI taxonomy): domain Eukaryota; kingdom Metazoa; phylum Chordata; class Aves; order Pterocliformes; family Pteroclidae; genus Syrrhaptes; species Syrrhaptes paradoxus. The sequence continues at coordinate 8,284 of VZTO01026395.1, read as the reverse complement.
ACTTGCTTTTCATACTCACTGGTGACTGAAGTTCTCAACTGTTTTAATTCATATAAATTTATTATCTTCTTAAAAATGTATGCAGTTTTATCTTCCACAAGTGCTGCTGTTACTTGAACAAAAACTTCTTTGAGTAAGTGAAACTGGAATAAATATTTTTAAAAAATTCTGCAGCAAGAACCTGAGACTTGCAAAAAACCCTTTTATCAGAAACTTGCTACAAAAAATCTGCTACATTTTATTTAATCAAATCTTAAAGTTTGTAACAATTTCCATCAAAATACAAAATGCTGTTAATGTACCAGACACAAAAATATCTCAAACAGGTATGATGCTAATAAATACTAAATGAAACATGGAAAAAAATCCCATAATCAAATCTGAGATCAAAGAATCTCATTTAACATGTGTTTTCTGCTTGTTTTTGTTGTTTTTAATCGCACTTTCCCACCTAAAAAATACAGTGTTTCTGCATGGGTTGCATTTAGAAGGTGTAACTAGATGTACATGAATGCTTAAAACCTTTTTCTGCCATCAGCTATAAAGAAAAACAGTGGCATTCAGGGGACAAAAAGATCTAAGATAGAATTATGTTTAACCATAATATACAAAGCACTTTGGATTACTGCAGTAGCCGAAGGCCCGTGTTTTGTTTCTCTGCAGCGCTACACTACTATTAGCCGTAGAGGTGAAGACAAGTACCTTAGCTTCAGCTTGTAAATAGGAGCAGAGCAATTACAGTCCTCCATAAACACTGTTGGTAACTAAAAGACAAAAAGCTGAGGTAGCTCAGTATCTCTGCAGTAGTCCAAGACTGTTTTCTCTAATTAAAAACTAATCACGCTGTGTTGCATATTTCTGGAAAGACACTTCCGCAGCTACGTAGGGACAGTCACAACGAATGGTTAACGATGGTAACACCAGCCAACTTCTCTAGAACACTTTCCACGCAGGTTTGAAATCAATCAGCCCAGCTAATGTTTTAGTACTGAGCTTTCTTGAAACTGCCTAGCCTGTTCTCTCCAGTTTCCAGAAAGGAAAGGTTTTGAACTATACAATTCAGACCCAGAGAACTTGGGTCCGAACAGATCAATTCAAAAGGCTGTCCTCCAATCCCCCACATTAACAATGCTTTGCATGGACCAAGTTGTGAAGCCTAGTTTAAGTCTTCAAGTGAGTTTGGGCTCCAGGACTTTGATCAACTATAGCATCTTCTTACCTGCACTGCACAGTCCAAGCTATATTACAAACATGGAACTTCCTTCAGAAAGAAACCTACCAGTATTAAGCTCGGTTTTCTTAAAGAATTCAAAATGGAAAACAAAGAGACGGTGGGAAAATGCTTAATTTATAGCAACCTAGAAGAGCTTCACTGTTTTGAAAACAAATGTATACCAATGAAGAAGGAATATCACCATTTTGGTAAAGTATGTGGCTTTTTCAGTGTGTCTTAGTTTAGTTCTGTAGAGTAAGACAGGCATTATAGAACCATAATACCAGTTGCCATCCAATGAAGACAATCCAAATCATCCTTTTGGAGATCTTCATTCTGAAGACAGCTTTCTAACATTCCCATTTGCTATAATCCAAACCAATTGATTAGCCTTATCTTTCTCAATTGACTAAAAGGCACATTAAAGGCAGTTCTAGAGAGCCTCATCTTCAAATTACTGTACATCCAGTTACTCAAGATTCCTATCACAATGCATCATTGCCTTCTTTAGAACAGATTTTTTTGTCCATTACCCCAGAGGAGAGAAAAATTGGAAAAAAAAATTAAAAAAAGGTTGCCTGTTTAAAAATATTCAACTTAGATCTGCTCTTTCCAGTTCTCTTGTATGTGTTGGTCTCCACTTTGCCTGAAGTTTTCCCAAAGATAATGCATGTAGAGCGAACAAGAGCAGAAATGAGAACAGTTTCTGTAGCACCAAAAATCTCCAAGCTGTGGCATTGTATTCTTTATTTATATCAGATACAACTATATGAAGTTCCGTTTGGTTCTTGTAGGNGCCGAAGGCCCGTGTTTTGTTTCTCTGCAGCGCTACACTACTATTAGCCGTAGAGGTGAAGACAAGTACCTTAGCTTCAGCTTGTAAATAGGAGCAGAGCAATTACAGTCCTCCATAAACACTGTTGGTAACTAAAAGACAAAAAGCTGAGGTAGCTCAGTATCTCTGCAGTAGTCCAAGACTGTTTTCTCTAATTAAAAACTAATCACGCTGTGTTGCATATTTCTGGAAAGACACTTCCGCAGCTACGTAGGGACAGTCACAACGAATGGTTAACGATGGTAACACCAGCCAACTTCTCTAGAACACTTTCCACGCAGGTTTGAAATCAATCAGCCCAGCTAATGTTTTAGTACTGAGCTTTCTTGAAACTGCCTAGCCTGTTCTCTCCAGTTTCCAGAAAGGAAAGGTTTTGAACTACACAATTCAGACCCAGAGAACTTGGGTCCGAACAGATCAATTCAAAAGGCTGTCCTCCAATCCCCCACATTAACAATGCTTTGCATGGACCAAGTTGTGAAGCCTAGTTTAAGTCTTCAAGTGAGTTTGGGCTCCAGGACTTTGATCAACTATAGCATCTTCTTACCTGCACTGCACAGTCCAAGCTATATTACAAACATGGAACTTCCTTCAGAAAGAAACCTACCAGTATTAAGCTCGGTTTTCTTAAAGAATTCAAAATGGAAAACAAAGAGACGGTGGGAAAATGCTTAATTTATAGCAACCTAGAAGAGCTTCACTGTTTTGAAAACAAATGTATACCAATGAAGAAGGAATATCACCATTTTGGTAAAGTATGTGGCTTTTTCAGTGTGTCTTAGTTTAGTTCTGTAGAGTAAGACAGGCATTATAGAACCATAATACCAGTTGCCATCCAATGAAGACAATCCAAATCATCCTTTTGGAGATCTTCATTCTGAAGACAGCTTTCTAACATTCCCATTTGCTATAATCCAAACCAATTGATTAGCCTTATCTTTCTCAATTGACTAAAAGGCACATTAAAGGCAGTTCTAGAGAGCCTCATCTTCAAATTACTGTACATCCAGTTACTCAAGATTCCTATCACAATGCATCATTGCCTTCTTTAGAACAGATTTTTTTTGTCCATTACCCCAGAGGAGAGAAAAATTGGAAAAAAAAATTTAAAAAAGGTTGCCTGTTTAAAAATATTCAACTTAGATCTGCTCTTTCCAGTTCTCTTGTATGTGTTGGTCTCCACTTTGCCTGAAGTTTTCCCAAAGATAATGCATGTAGAGCGAACAAGAGCAGAAATGAGAACAGTTTCTGTAGCACCAAAAATCTCCAAGCTGTGGCATTGTATTCTTTATTTATATCAGATACAACTATATGAAGTTCCGTTTGGTTCTTGTAGGCTGGTTGGTTTCAGGTACCTGAGACAATAGCACCAAATTCAACAGAAACAAAAAGAGAGAGCACTTAAGACCAAGGCTCTGCACATACTTGGTGCAAATGGAAACTGAATGGCTCAGAGGACTGCTCTCCCGTGAGCAGTTTGAGAGGATAAACCCACCCATCTCGACGAGTTCACAGGAATGTTTCAAACACATGAACTGTTCTTTCCATCTCCTGCAAGAGACACAGAGCAGCAATTACACATATATATAAGAGACAGGATAATCATATTTACTGGGCTATTTTTTTTTAAATCTGAACAAATAATTAACAGAAAAATAGACATTTCTGTTTACTAGCTGCTATCTCTCAGCAAAACATGGTAAAAGAGGAAACTAATTAAAGAAGTATTAATGCAGAAAAGCACTCCATTATGACAGTCCATGAGAAAATCAAAGTGTATTAGGGTCACTTACATAATTAATGTACTCAATATGTATTAAGAAAGTATTTCAATGGCACACTGCGTGAATTCAAGTCTTACTGCACACTTTTGGTATAGGTGACCCAGCTGTAAACACACAGCTGTACAGTTTGCAGAATCAAAGTAAAGATCCAGCACTCCTGCTGGATAAATGTCTTTTTAATCTACCTAACATTTAGCATGGACTTTCAATACATGTTTAGGTGAAGATGGCAGAGCAATAGCATGAAAATGGTCTGAGAAGTATTTTGCAGAACTCTACAATATCCTATGCTAAGGCCTTTCAGGTTTTGTTGTAAAATAATTTATGGAGAAAAATATTCAGTGATCCAACTGGAAACTAGAAATTGTCCTTTTTCAGTATAGTTGGTTATCAGTTGAATCAGCAAACTGATCCAAACCCCTCTACAGGTAGAACAATGATGATGGAGGGAATGCATGTCCAGAGTTATCATCAGCCTACACCAATTGTAAAATTACCAACTTCCTGTGGATGCAGACAGGATGCCTTTGATATCAAACACTTCAGAGGCAAAGGATGACAGCAAAGCAGACACTAGCTTACATCACACTGTACTGGACCTTCCCAAGGGTACACTTACCAATCTAGAGAAAGGTCTTTTATGAAAGTCACTATCAGCAAATGCATGGAGCAGAGGTAATTTTTTTTGGCCTAGTTATGCCAACACAAGTAAGGGCAACCACAGCAACGTCAGCTCAGTGTGCCTATAAATCAGCCACTTTACATCCACTGTTATTTATACCACAAATGTGGAAAATGCTTCTACTCCATTTTTATTCTGCTAGCATGTGCTCCATTCTGCTGTATTCTCTCCTCTTTTTCATCCATTCTTTTAGGTTAAAACCTTAATCTCTTCCCGAGAAAAGTATTATTAGAACCAACCTCTGTTTTTTAAGTCATTACTACACTAAACTTCTGTTTATAGATACCTTTCTCAAAGTCTATTTAAAGCTTTTGCCTGCTAGAACAACAAATTGATAGATTAACTTAGTTCTTGAAAAACCCATCTCACAAAATTCAGATAAAGAATAAAATAAACTGTCCAACGTCACCTCTATAAGTTGTGATTTGTCATAGTCTCTACGATGTCTGTAGATGCACTGACTGAGGAGCGAATACAATCTCTCAAGTTGGTCAACAGTCATGTTGTCACTTTTCTTAACCACCAAATCAAGCAGTTTCTGTTGGAACAACAAAAGATGAAGTTAAGAGGGTTTTTATGATCATTGGTTTTGATTTTTTAAAGGACAAATCAGAAATGCAATCTCCTTCTGAAGCCTTATTTTGGAGGGATACATACAAACAAAAAGGACCACAGCTGGATATCAGTAAGGCCACTGCTTCCACGTAGATCCAAAAAAAGGACTCTATGTATCTTTTCACTTCTCTGCTTATACTCACACTTTTTTTTCCTGTCTTAGATTTTATACTTGGTATAGCTGGAACAATGTTCTGTTTGAACAATACTTCATCCTATTTAATCTTCATTAATAATTGTGACAAAGCAAACAAAAGAAACTGCCTTCATAGCTAAAGCAGACGTTTTTAAGAACTTGCATTGGCATGAAATTGTAAGAGGTACCAAATGGAAACACATTTGGAATTCCACAAATGTTGAAAAATGGTGCAATAAAAGAAGTGGGGGACAACACATGTAAAACTGCTCATGAACAGAAGGTGAAACTGTGCTATTTTACATAGTAGCAGAGACTAAAACTTAAGAATTTTTTTCATCTCATAACACTTCTATTGTTTCCAAAGAGATTATCATCTGTACTCCACAACAAATGGGATCTAGATTTCATAGTAGGTCAAGCTAGTTTCTACAACAGAAGACAGTAAATTTTGTTGTAACTTTGCATAAAAAGAGACAAAACTGAAAGAAAATTAACTAGCAGGGGTTCAGTCTATGATGCCAAAACATCAGCACAAATTCCAATTTGCTTTCCAATCCACTAACAGTTCTTTCCATCAAGTATACATACACGGGAAGGGAAAAGATGATGTTAACTCCTAATTACTAGGCACCCAGCAGTTCCTCAGTAACTGGCATGTCCAATTAACACATATGAGTACCTGCAGAAATCGCAATTAAAATAATGGACTGCTGTGCCACTACTGGATTTGTAAAGATAGTAATGATGGGACGGTAAGGATTCAGCAGTTTTCTTAACTTTTCATACAAAAAAACCCACTGATCGACAAATCGTTTTCAGAAGTTACTGCTGCCATAATACCTGTTTGCAGTCAAAAATAAAGGAAGTGTTGCTTCAGAACAGAGAAATGAAGCATTTTTTCATGAAGTCCGCTAACAGTCCAATTTATTTTTCGGTTCCATTACCTTTAGTCTGTCATGGTCAACAACTACAGCAGGTACAGGATCCGATGGTTGCTCTGGGACCTGCTCCAAACTTGTGGGCTTTGACTGTTCCATAGTGACTTTTCGTGTTTTCTTGCTTTTGAATATACCTGTAATTTGAAAACCAATTATCAGCACTGTCAGTCTCTTAAAATGAACAGCTTGTTTCCTCACTTTGGTTTGATTTTGCATGTTTGGTTTGTTGAGCTTTTTTTGAACCAAGCAAGCCTGACTGCAGCAGTGCACACTATTCATCAGCTCTGCATAATTCTCAACGTTTATAGGTGCACAAAATCAGTGTTTAGAAAACACACGTGAAACTGGTCATCTTTAAAACTGAACTCCAAAGTCCCAACAGAAAACTGAATGTCACTGAAAAGAGTTTTCCCATTGTGTCATTTCTACTTAGCAAATTCAAATTATACAGCTTCTAACGAAGTTCAGATATGAACCTAATGCTCAAAATCTGAGTAAGTAAATCAAATTCTCATCTTCTCTCCAAAGCATCTCATGTTTTCATCACCACTTATAACTATCATCAGGCAAAAGATCTCTATCTACAGTGAAACACTCGGGGAAAGACACATGAATAACCATTTCTTTGAGGGGTTTCCTGCAAATTCTACTGTGAAAGAAGAGCCACCATCATAATGTGATAACATTACCACACTGCTTCCCAGGATTTTTTGGTCACCCAGAGCCTTTGTCCTCCAAACACANAGGAAGCTATGTTTCTTGTCTTCAAAGGACGTGGCCCCTTCTTTTATGCACCACCAGGATTTTCCTTCTCCTTATCTTTTTGCTGCACTGTTACTGTGTTGACTGTAACTCCAAAGCCAGATACCTTCTCCAACAGATAAACAATGGTTTATCTGGCTTTCGCTCTGAGTGAAGCTGCTTTAACTTTTGCTATGAGCAAATGTTTTTAAAGGAACACATTCTGCATTTCTATGGTCTTTCATCCAATGTCAATGATACTTTGACGCTAAGATAAGTACAGAAACAGTCAAAACAACCTATACCTTCTTTATCTGCTTCAGCATCTTTAGTTTCCGTGTCTGTGCTCTGTAGTGTTTTTTCATTATTGCTGCAATGTGGTAACTCAACTTTCACTAGATCAGCTCCTTGACTTTCACTGGGAGCTTCCATTTTCTCCTTTGGGTGATCTTCAGATGAAGATTTTTGCTTGTTACTAGACCCTTCGCTGTTGTCACAGGGTGACACAGCAACAACTGATTCAATTTTCCCATTATGACATGCTGGAACAGGTACACCCTCTGAGTGGTGTACAGATGTCCCTCCATTCACACAGTCCCCTTTCGATGTAGAGTCCTTCCTTAACTCTTTTTCAGCACTCAGGGTAACACTGTCAGTAATTAACAGAGATTCATTTGAACTCTCTTCTTCTGTGGATGCAAAGTTGTTCTCCTTTCCTGATGTCCCATTGTTAAGCCTCTGTTCTGCATCTATATCCATAATATCACAAGAGGATTCATCATTTGTCATAGAGAGATCTCCTGTTTCCTCCCCATTCTCCTCAATGCAGCCAGTGCTGATCTCTAGCTCTCCGTTTTCCAGCAATTTACTGTCCTCTCCATGATTTTCATCATCAGCAAACTTGGCATCATCTTCATCTTTCTTTAAATTATTGACTTTCCTCTTCTTAATAATGCCTTTGCCCCACTGTGAGCGCCGTCTTGATTTCCTCCTTATTCGAACTGAAGTATAATGAAAAGAAAAGAAAGTTTCAGATGCACAGGTACCTCTTAGTAAACAGACTAGGATATCAGAATATGCTGTAGTGTGTGAGGCAATCAAATGTGTTCACATTTCAAGGAAAAAGCAATCTGTCTGTTGATTTCACTGTGAGCAAATTACACATACCAAGGACTTTCAGAAGTATAAAGAGTGAACACTCAATCATGTACACAATTCCTACTCTAGACTATAGAAACAAAGACGACTTGCTAGCCTTTCCTACTTGTTCTATTTTAAGTAAAACACCAGAAGAAAACAGCTCAGTGATGATGTAGAACGCAGTCATTCTCATTTGG
>VZTO01026393.1:97598-113903 GCA_013400615.1 Syrrhaptes paradoxus | reverse complement strand
CCATCAGACAACTGTTCAGCACATTAGATTAAAGCGTGAGTCACTTGGTGGGACAGGAATAGCCATTGCAGAGGAAGCTGTTGGGCTTTGACAGCTTGGACGAGGAAGGTTGTTAGAAGTCCTGAGTAAGAATTTGAAATGAGGAATATTGAATATATTGCCAAAAATCTTTCTGGGAAGAGGTATTTTATGTCTCACCTTAAAATTAATTTTAAAATGAAGAAATCTTAGGTACAAGAAAATAAGGTAGCTTTTGCTTTTCAGAATGAATCTTCCTAACTTCATTAATTTTCTGTACATTATTCCTTTGTCTGTGGAGCATCATTTTGTGATAACTGACTGTTCCATTTATGCCATCTGTTAGTTGATCTTGAGGTGGACATGAGCTTGTTGGTGCCTGAGACAGTACCTGTGGTTACCTGAACAGTGGGGCTTGCCTGGAGAGGGTTGGATTTAATGTGTCAGGGTTTTCTGCTCTTTTTTTAAAAATTTATTTTGTTTTCTGATTAGATGTTGTTCTACAGACTTTTCAGCTGAGAAGTACATTAAGAGATATTCAGACCAGTCATTCTATGATGCGGCTTCATTAAAAATAACTTGCTTGCCCTTACTGCTACTCTGACACTCCTGTTACAAACAGAAATTGCCTGCAAAAGTTAAAAACGGACGAGGGATTTCATCCAGACCTGTGTCTTGTACTAGCCTTTTTTTAAACCAATATGCACTCAATGTGAAAACTAAATGTGAATCAAGAAGCGTTAAGAAAAGGTGGTGTGTGGGGAAGAAAGCTGACCTATTCCCATTTGTTTTCTTTTAAGAAATAGGGTCTGAAAGATTGCTACTTGTCAGGAATCTATCTTCTGTTTCATCAGCGTGCAGTTGTTTGATTTCCTGTCCCTCATGTTTTGTGACAGGCTCATAAGAAACTATTGCTGCTGCGATGACTGCTCAGAAAGAAAAAGGGAAGGGGTGTTATCTGGAGTTGTATTGCAAACATGCTTTCATGTAAGGACCCCGTTAAAGTTTACAGCTTTTATCTTCCACCGTGTGCTTTGTGTTTTAATCAGACTAGGTCTAATTCAGTTTTGGGGATTTTTTTATTTTATTCAGCCTCTCCTGGAGAAGAAGATTAATGAACAATATTTGTGGNGAAAATAGATTTGTGTTCTTTGAACTTGGAAATGCTTCCAAATTTGTTTAGAGAAGGCAATTCAGAAAATGCCACTGCTGTTTGTCTCGTTTTTTTATCCACTGGGTAACTGGGTTTATTTTTCTTTCCAATATAAAACTATGTAGACTTGCTGGTACCTCCTAGGAATATTTAGCCTCTCAAAAACTTTGTGTGTGCGTATGTGTCTATATATACATAAAATACAGATGCAGATGCTTCTGTTTGTGTATATTGTAAATTAGATGTATTGCAGTATTTAGTATTCAGATACGATAGTTGGTTTTGGACATGTAAAAATTAATTACAAGGCAGATTGTACTTGTCTTTAAAAACAGAGTACAAAACAAAAACCCACTGTGTTTTGTTTCTTTTCCTACAATAACCATTGCAATATAAATTCAAATTCGTAGAATATTTGTCACACAAACAACTGTTCCTACAGTTATAATTCATAAATAAGGGCAGCAATTAAATTGCAAACAGCTTCTTGGCAGATGCAACAAAAGGGAAAATGGTCTAGTTCTGTAATGGGGAGTCTGTTGTCCTCTGAGACAAGCCTGAGAAGAGATAGCATGCATATGGGACTGATATGGAGGTCACGTAAGTAGGAATCTTTTAATTTAATTAAAAGCATAATTAATCCTAGACAGATTCTGTAACCCTCCACAGTTGGATTTTATGGGTCTGCACTGTTTGCAAGCCAAAAAGTGAATGAAATTTTGACATTTATTTTTTTTTGCCAAGAAACTTATCTGATGGAGAAAGAATTAGCAAAATATTAAATGTCAATTTGCTGGCAAATGTAAAATAGGGAATGCAAACCTTTGCCTCTTACAGTGAAAACAGAATGATAAAACCAGCTTTTTTCCACACTGACTTGTTCTGATGAGTTCTGCCTCAAGGATTTTCCACAGTAGAGTGTTATGTGCTACAATATTTGTAAATGGCGATAGGTTCCAATGTTCATAAAAGCTAAAGCATTAAGCCTACATTTTAAAACAAAAAGATACGTTAGGAATGTACCAAAATAATGTTTGTGTTATGATACTGGCTTGCATTTCCTGAGAACCAGCTGAACAATATCATGTAATTAACTCTATTTTAACAGAAACAATTGCCTATGATGAAGGGAGAATTCTTTTGCTTGATGAATCTTCATTTTATTGACTGTTAATGAGCCTCAGCTGAGAAAAGAGAATGGCTTTGTTGTTTCACATGACTCAACACCTTAGCTGCTGTCATGGTACTGGTTCAGCATTTCTTGTAATTGGTCTGATAGCAGAAGGTTGTCCTTTGTGAAGCTGCTGTTGATCACCTCTGTCTTGCTAGAATGACATCAGTTTATGCATCTATCATAAAGTTACTGGACCAGCCGTCTGAGACACTGATGGCTTATTTCAATATACAGGCATCCTGAGATTAATGAATTCTGCTTCCTGAATTTCTCAGATGCTGGAACACTGAAATCGTAATTAGCAAAAGTGGGATGGTGCTCATTTGTTTTGTTGTCTGTAACTTTAGGGATGGTATTTACATACTTTGCTGTAATGAGTGGTAAAAAGTCATTTTTTCAAATTCTAGTGTGGCGCCCTGATTGCTCAGGAAAGCATCAATTGTCTTTAAACTAGCAATAAACCTTGATGGTTATCAAGACTGGTTTGGATAAGTTACCAGGACTATATGAAAGGCCAGACTCCTGAGTGGTTTCTGCCTCAACATCTTTAACTTGTTAGGGTGATTGCACAATAACATCAGCTCTTGTCAGGTCCTGAGGATTCAGCCTGAGTTCCCAGCACTGAGAGGGTGAATGTCTGTATCGACTAAACAGAAGAAGCTTCCGGTGGGCCAGGAACTGGTAGAACTGGGCAGTCTCTTCTCTTCCTCCATGTTGTGCTATGTGCTTTTCCAGCTCAAAGGAATTATTCTAAGCTTCTTAGGTCAACAGAAATTGGATTTCTCCTCAGTATCACCCCTTTTCAGGATTTTCTGACTGTTTTTTTCTGTGTTTGCATTTAAATATTTTATTCTGTGTTGAAGCATAATTTTGTATTGAAAATCATGGATGCTCTGTGTGGGTTGTGTTAGCTCAAACTATTACAGACTCCTCGCTTGCTATTTACAGGATACAAACCATTTACAAGAAGTGAAACTATAGTGTGGTTAAGTCAATAGTTCAGGGTTCTTGAGTTTTGGGCAATGTTGAAAGCATATGTAAGAGGTTGCAAACCCTGGATATTTAAAGTAGACCATCACAGGATCTCATCAAAATTGATATGCTGGTAATTTGCGTAATCTTGTATATTAAACATGTTGTGAAGAAAAAGATAGAACACAGTGAAACAAATACTTAGCCTGACAATTTCCTTCTAAGTACCAAAATCTGTGCAGCTAAAAAAGGGCTGTATACGTTTGGGCTTGCACCGGTGTGCAGGCTGTGTGTGAATCTACAAATGAGAAGAATGCTTTTGTGCTCCCAGCTTTTGAGGGATGGAGCATACTTCCATGCATGTCCTTCATTTCTGACCCATTTGTTTAGACACAGTTTGAAAGCCTCAGGGCCAGAGATGCCAGTGCTGCTTCTGTTTCCCCTCTCACATTTTCTTCTGCATGCCCTATTGTGATATTCTACTTCCTCAAGTGTAGGAAAGAGAAAGCAATCAGGAGCTCTGCTTCTAGGGAAAGTAGGAGCATGGCTTCTTCTGCTAACTGTTGATTTCACAGCTGTCATAATGCAGAGCAGTTACATCAGCGTAACTGTGATTTCTACTCATTCAAAGGAGTCCACAGCGGCACAAAACTAAGTGTTCCCTCTTGTATTTTGCAAAACCCAGGTATAAAATATTATAGCATAAGCTTGGAAGTGAACTAATTTAAATTTGTGAAAGAAATACAACAAGTTGGGTTTCTATTTCCTTGCCTTTTGCTTTTCAGGTTTGTGGTTGGTTTTGTTTTGTGTGGGGTTTTTTTTTTTGGGTTTTTTTTGGTTTTTTTTTTTAAGGAATCTGCTCACAGTGGGCTTTAGCTGACCTTCCTCAGTCCCTCTTCCCACCTCTTTCCTTTTTCTTTCCCACCCCATATTTTGGGGTCTGAAAATGAGTCTGTGTACTCAGCATGCCACAAGGCCTGTGTCCAACCTTCTGTATCAGGAGAGCATTTGGAAGAATATAAGGAATGGCTACTTTATGTTATACATGGAAATGGGAATTTTGCACAGCAAAACAATTTCAGTACAGAGAAAGATCACAGGTGTCACATTTGCCATGGTGCTGCAGCCTGGAGTGGTCTTTGAACAGACAGTATGAGGTACAATACTTGTAGTACGCTTTGTGTTTAGCTGATTTTTTTTTTTTTTTTGATGGTCAGGCAGCAAAGAAAGAGGAGACCACACTGAAGCAGAGGCCAGTAACACAGCACCAGCCAAAGAGAGAGATTTGAGCAAGTATTTGACAGGGTTGCTTCCCAGGGAATAAAGAAGCCATTTGAAATAGGTGTCTGCTGCAGGAGAAATGTAAAATAGCAAGTGGGCTAAGGAGAAAAAAGAAAAAGCAGAGTGTGGGGTGCAAGAAATGGGTAACAAGGAGAGCTGGTGTATAGGTTACAGCTTATGAGTGAGGGTTACACGGAGAAAGGCATAAAACAAGAAAAGATACTAGATAAAAGGATGAAACTGGGAAGGTGGTAAAAGCTAAGGAGAAATATGATGTAGCTCTAACAACAGAGGTGGGGAAAATAGGAGGGATACACTGTGCTGTTTTCATGTGGAAGTGGTAGGATTGCTTAGCAGTGTTAGGCTATAATTTTCCAAACCATTTACTCGATTTACATGCTGTATAGCGTATATTCTGTAAATGTGGTTTGAGTTATAAAAACTTAAATGCCTTGATGCATTTAGAAATTGCAAGTATTTAAAAAAATCTGTTTGAAAGCTGGGAAAAGCTGAACAGCACATCGCTGAGTGCAAAAATGAACTTTGCTTGTAAAATTTGTGGGGAGAGCCATTTTTTTAAAAATCTGTATGCTTCCTATGAGCTTCGTCTTTGTTCTGCCTTTATGGATTCAAATCCCTTGCGTCCTTTCCTCCTCCCCCTCTTTGGCATGCCTCTCGATTGTTTCACAATTTATCTTTGCTGCCCAGGGAATCCAACCGTCTGGGGCTGGTGGCTTCATCCCGCCTTGGTGTCAAGGTCGAAATCTTTTAATTTTGCAGGTAGAGTGGGTATCGTGACCCCAGGGTCCGCTGCTGTGTGTTTAAATCTTGTCAGTGTTCTCAGAATGGCAATATCTCAGGTTTATGTCTGTCAGCTGCTTCATTGAGCTCTTTGGTGATATTTTGTCTAATTTCTCTTGGCAAAAATATAACAGTATTTTCTTGTTAATGCCCTCAGCATTAAAAACTTTCAGATAAGTAAAAAGAGCTTAACAACATTCTTATTATGGTTGTTAAACTGAAGAGTATGTTTGTAGGAGGTAAAAACAACAGTTTTGGCAACATAATAGAGATTAGTTTGCTTTTTTACAGTTTCTGCTTCATACCTTTAATCAACATTGGAAATGTTAGTTATGCTAAGGATGTCTTGTATGTATTTCCAGTCTTGGAAACATCATTGCAAAAGGGGAGAATTTGAAATACCTTTTGTGTCTACAGGGTTTGGGATTTTAACAAGAGATTGAGTTTTCCTTTTACCAGGACAGAGCCTACATAGCGAGACGTTGTGATTGGATTTGCCCATCTTTGAGCTCTGAGGTGTAGTAGGAATATAAACTGAAACACATGATCTCCGGTGTGTTTTCGGTGTTGGTTGAATGTTAACGATGTTCACAATCAGTAGGAATTCACTGAAACAAATGCAATAATTCTTTTGCACTAATTTGGTCAACGTACTGATATGTTCTCATAAACTACAGGGTAAGGAGATGAAGGAAGGTCACGTGAAAAGCCACTTACTCCAAAAGGGGCAAATATGTCTTCAGTCACACATAGGAGTTGAGAGGCTAATACATATTTCGAGCAAAACTAGAAGATAGTTCAGCTCTAATAAGTTGGTACTGAAATTTTTTATCCTGACATTTTTTCCCAGTCTTATAAACTTGGTTTCTGGTGAATTCATTTTTAGACACCTCTAGCAGATTTTATTATTATCGTAAGGTGTAGAAACAAGTAACCCAACAAAACAATTAGATGATTTTTTTTTTCTTTTATGGGCAAAATGAAGTATTTCTATCCACCTCAAAAATATTTGAGATATTATTGCCTAAGTTTTTCACTTCTCACTCCCTGATCTCTTCATTCTTTCCCCAAAAAAGGAAGCCTGAATCAGACAGTCTGCTTGGAAAATTTCAGCCAAAACAGATGACTGATATGGAAGAATGATGAGCCTCTGAGAACAGCTCCTAACTTGAGTGGCCTCAAATCTGTAGTTCTGAGAACTTTTTCCCTTCATCCATTACCAAATCCATTCTTTTGCTATTAAGCAAAAGAAAAGCAAAGCTACAGATTTCTTAAAATTGCTTAGATAGTCTTCTTGTTGATGCGCTGTTTGAGCTGCAAGAAAGCAGTTAGTTATCCATTACGTGCACTTGAAAGCCCTACATTAGCCATGTATATATGCCAGTTTACTGACTATTTTGAAAGGTTGTCCTCAAATTTGCAAATGCTAATGTCTCTTTTGCATTCTTTCTGCTGATAGTCTTGTGAATAACAAGCTGCCCTGCTTGTGGAAGCTTAACAAACTTCCACAGGCAGCAATTGTGAATTCACACATCAGCCTTTTCCGTTAGAAAGAAATCAAAAGGAACCCCACTCAAACCTGATCCCCTTATTGGATTTGGCTTGTTGAAGCCTTAATCTTTGGTATTGAAAGGAGATGTGGCTGTCATCATGTCAGATCAACACTGCAAACTGTAATTCTGAGAAAGCTGAAAAAGACTTTTTTAAAACAGAATCTGTAGGCATCCGTAAAAACCGCAAATCTTGCTGCCTTATTCAGCTGAGTGGCTGTGGTGACTTTTAAAGAGTGCAGTGTATTTATGTGGGTAAGACAAATTATTTCTGGTCAAAAATGTTTTAGTGTCTGCTCAGTTTGGAATAAGACAGATTACTCATGCTGTATGTGCAAATTGTGGTTGTACTCAGTGGTCTAGACATATGGGCATTTGCGTTGACTAAGCTATCTTATCAACTCTGTCAGCAGAAAGTTTACATGTTTTTAATGTGGTAGTATTCCAAGTTTCTGAGCATTCATCTACCTTTCTTATCATCTGTAAAGAAGAGTGCTGCATTTTTTGAAGAATCATTATTTATTCAACTTAATTTAGGAAATTACCTTATCTGCAACTGAGCTGAAGTCCATGTATAAATAAGCAGCACGCCATGGATCATAAAAAGAACCAGATGCAGTGGGCCTCTTACACTCCTAATGGCCTCCAAACATGTGGTCTAGTACTTCTGGCTGAATGCAAGTCACAAATGAGGCTTTCCCTGCAAGTTCTGCCGTTATATACCCCTGCTCTGAACATGTAAATACAATTTACGGAACAAAATGCTCAATTTCAGTTACCAGTTCTGTATGATAACTATATGTTATACGTATTCAAAAGTCAAGACAAAAAGACATAGTTTATTAAGAAACTGTGTTTAAGGTGTGCAGTTTGCAAATAGTGCTATTCCAGATCTTTAGGGAAGGCTGCTCTACTTGCTTAGGGCACAAGGATGCTAGGAAGCATTGGAAGTATAGTTTAACATCTAAATTTTTTTTTCTGAGAAGTGTCTGACCCAGTATTTAAATGTATCTTATTCTTCAAATTTTTCAAAAATTATTCCACCTGGTACTTGTCGGATTTGATTTTTGTGTTTTACTTGGGTTTTTGTTTGTTGGTTGTTTTTTTTTGTTAATAACTTTAATTGACTCATAGTTTGCTTGATAACCTAAGCAAAATTAGCCTTTCTGAAGAGATTACTTGGAGCATTTTTGGTACAGTGTTTTGCAGGCAGCTTTGAATGTACTTCTGTAAACCTCTCAGCTCGCCAAAGAGAAGGCTCTGTGACCAGCAACATTGGCATGGAAGCAAGCCCGAGCTGTTCCCTGAGTGCAGGGCTGGTTGGCTGGGACCCACTGCCAAGGCAGTCCTGGCTTCTGAGTTGGAGTATGGACAACCTAAACTCGTGTTTGCTTTCGGAACACAGCACCTGCTTTCGAGGAGTAAGGCTTATCTATTCCAGCAAGGTGCTTAAGCTCTAATGCAACTGAGTGAACAGGTGAGAGGAGTTGCTTTGTCAGCTAACCAGCTGAAAGAGCATGTCATGTCATGAGCAGAATTATTCTGTTTCTGTAGTTCAGAGGGTCAGCACCCTGTTATATGAGCCTATGTTCTTACATATGCATTTCGCCTTTAGCTTTTTAAAATTAGTGTGTGATTAATAGAAGACGAAAGATGAAAAAACAATGGTTTGAAATGTTATTTGTAGCTTTTGAATGTTTAATTTGTTATTATTATTGATTTCTTCAGTATTTTATTTATATAGTTTAGATGAAGAAACTGAGGCAGAAATGTATTTGCTGAATATATTGAAAAATCAATAATGCAAGTTAGAATTCTTAGTGACCCATCTCTTACTTGTAGGGTCATTCTGTCTTTAATTTTTTGCTTGTTTAAGATTTTAACATAGAATTAAGTTGTTTGTTTGGGTAGGTTTTTTTGTTTGTTTAATAGTTTATTTTGCACTGTGCATTGTCTCTGCTTTGGCTTTTTTCTTGAGCTACAGTAGTTTATTTTAGAGTAGTCTTAACTCATTTCCTTGTAGCCCACTACATACAGTTCCACTTGAATGGTTAGAAATATAAAATATTTGCCTTGTAGAAATGAGGTTGACACATGGCTGGAAGAAATTTACAGCCGGTTAAGTGACAGCAGCAAGCTTGTGTTATACAATTTAAGGACGTTCACAGGTTTTGTCACTATCCTCCATTAGTTTGGATTGTGATGTTGCAAAAAAACTGGAGTATGCACAGAAGGGATTTGCTTCTTTATATAATCCCTGGAAGAATCTTTTTAGACAACCCGGTTTAGTAAAGGGACAGTTCACAGGTAACGACACTTCATCAAAACAGAATGTGGATCTGAACCTCTCTGCTCTTTTCAGTACTCCTGCGTGCTTTGCAAACAAATGACTTTTTTTTTTTTTTTTGTGCTGAGTTACTTCGGCATTTGCCCAGGGAAATCAGAATTGTGCAGGACATTCTGATTTGCTGTGGTACATGTTTATTCTAATTGTATATGAGACTGGATATATGTATGCCCAGTAACACTGAATTCAGAATGTGCAGTAGAAAATGTGTCTCTTGAAGAAGCATGTGTAATTTATCATTGTCTGCCTGATAACCTCAGCGAATGAAACTGAGTTGATCTGTTAATTATTGAACTGTGGCTGTAAAACTGAATACTGTATCTTGAAAGTAAAGGAATGCTTGAAATTGTGCTTTCCCAAAGAGGTATGATATAATAAATTAATACACTGTTCTCTTTTTCTGTTGAAGCATTTTTGATGTACAGGAGCGACTTTCAGTCTTCAAGAAAAAAATTAAAAAAGAAATTCAAAAATTTGTTATGACTTGGAGAAGCAAAGAAATAATTAAATAACTATGTTTAAGCCTGTATGCTGGGGCAGCTTGCCAAATGGTGGATAGAAATAGTTGTTTAGCCAGATTTTCTTTTTTTTGTGTGTGTGTTTTGAATTCTTACATTTGAAGCTTTGTTTTGATTTCAATACTGTAGGAAGGGAGGGAGTGGATGTACGTGACTGGTACCAACTGTGGGGACACAAATATCCCACGGGCATAGGAAGCACCTCAATTCCATACCTGAAGTAATATTTTTCTCACTTTTCGAGATGTTTCTCTTATGACTAAAAGGCATTGATAGTTTTTCCTGTGTATGCACTAATGCACGGCCTTGATAGCATTTGTATCCATCTTCAAAAAAAAAGAAATTCTCTTTAAGGTAAGATTTTAGATCATCCTGATAATTTCATCATAACATTTCCTTGTGTGAGTGTGTATCAATTCTCTGCTGTCAACCTTAATGTTTTTAAATGCTAGATAAAAGCAGGTAATATTTCAGAATGTCCGAACACATGTGTGATAACCTAAAGATAACAACAGCAACAAATACGAGGCCTGGCTAAAGAGTCTTTTTAAAACTCATTTGCAGGGTTGTGGTCATATCTTGTAGCCTGTGTCTGGGAGTGTTATAAATGCCCGAGAAATTGTTGGTTCTCAGGACTTAGTACCTGCTTTGCATTATCTAAAATATGTGCATGTTCACAAATGACACTTCATCAATCCCAGCTATCCAAATGTTTCAGATATATTCTTGAAACTTGTCATATTTATACTCTGCACACACGTGCATGTGACACCCAAATGTGTATACAACAGCTTGCCTGTAGGTTACTGGGGAGATGTGTGCACACATGTCTGTAATAATCTGCCCGGAGCATGGTGGGATAAATCAGTACCAGTAAAAGCCTACTTCACAAAGTTGTTTCATCTTTTTCTAGTTTTCCCAAAAGTACCGTTGGAGAGTGTTAGTCTGTATTGTCTATTAAATTAAATTTCATCCCGTATCTTGCTGTTCTCAATATTTTCTTTCCAAGCATATATAGCTTTGCATGCTACAATTGCGATTGTTTGCAAGGACTAAGATATTGTATGAGCAAAATGACTAAATGAGGTCTTTTTGACAGGATGCAGAAAAAACAGGTACTCTGAGAAGTGGGGTGGGTTTTGACCCTATTTTCCCAATGCTCTTATTTCACTGTTTTCAGTTCCTTTGTGCTGTCATGACTCTCTCTTTAATAATTCTGTCCTAAGGAAAAAAGCCCCAACATTACTTTCTATCTCTTCTCTTTTGTAACTTACTTCCTTTTTCCTTCTTTCATGGTCTTTATTTTCAGTGCACGTCCATTTTTGTCTTGGTTTGCTAAGGAAATACATGACTTAGTTGATCATGCTCTTTATTATCTGTCTGACAGTAATTTCTTATTTTCCTTATAACTTTTAGAACTGCCAACTCATCACCACCAGATCATAGAATCATAGAATGGCCTGGGTTGAAAAGGACCTTAAAGATCATCTAGTTGCACCCCCTTGCTGTGGGCAGGGTTGCCAGCCACTAGAGCAGGCTGCCCAGGGCCCCATCCAGCCATTTAATAGATTTAATAGAGAGACAGAGGTTTCAAAGCTATTCCTACAAGTTTTGTGAAAATCCACGTATAGGTGAGAAGGAAAGAGACCCCTTAGTGTTTTCACTAAGGAAATGACCACCACAGTATAGTAGTAGACACAAGATAATTGAAGGAGAGAGGGATGTTGTGAATGAAAGCATTTAGCAGACAGGAAATAGCAACAATTACTCTACAGCATCCTTATGTGAGCATTCTCTGGGAAAAACTAACCTAACAGAAGAAAAAATCTCCAAGAAAACTGTCTGGTTCAACACTTGCTGTTGACATTAAACTAAACCACCCCAAAGTCCAGTATCTTAACCTTCAAATAATGCAGTTTCAAAAATGTGTGCCTCTATTAATATTTTTTTTAAGTGACATTGTTTTGTTAGGAAGAGTTTATCTGGTTTTAAGGTTGGGGAGAAAGTGTTAGCTCTTATGCACAGACTTGCTGAATATCCACATAGTCTTCCTTCATTTTTCCTCCCTATCCTCTGATTGCTCCTTTCTGGGTCATCTCAGAAACTAATTTAGTGAACTTCTTGGATTACAAAGATTTATACAAGGGAGTGGATTAGCACACTTTTGGGTGCCATTAAAAAATTGTTTCCATCCTTAGAAACCTTTTTAAAAATCCAGATGTTTTCAACAACTACAAATCATGCCAGCAGAGGTCAGTTTAGTACCAATGGAAGCTGAAACTGTGGGACTACACCTGAGCCAGAACCAATATGAAGCTTGTATAGCCAGACTACAAATAAACTGTATATAACTTGGTAGACAGACACTAAAACCAGCTCTGCTCTTCCTACTGGATTTTGTAGTTGAGTCCTTTTTCTAAAAATAAAGGAACAAATAACCTTTTCTGGAGTTTTGCTGATTTCCCACAATATTTTCATTAATTTGTCCTCGAAGAGTATGTGAATGGTGATACTAAGGGCATATTCATTACGGAAATTATAGGAAGAGTAGGATAGGGAAAAGACTTAATTCTGTGATGACTGACATTTATACTGAGAAGTTTGAACCTGATGTAGGTACATGAAAGTCTTGGGGTCAAGTTCTTCAACAATAGAAGTACTGGTATATGGATAAAGGCTACCCACCAACTGAAGTTTCATATCCCTCCCACCTTCCTTCACCCTATAAAGAAATCTGCATTGACTTCGTTAGGACCACTAGTGCCCTTTTGAACTTCTAGTGTTTGCCTGGATCACGAGTGGCCATAGTCATTCATTAAGGTAAGCATGGCTAACATACAAAATCAGAAGGCAGGAGGAGGACGAAATTCAGGAAAACAATACATAGGTGTCTGATAAGATAAGGAGGGTCTCTGTTAGCTTTATGTTTTTCATGCAGTTGCTTTTTCTGCAGGTTTCTAGCTTTGTCTTCTGTTTGCACTCCTTGCTACTTTGATGCGTGCTGCGTGTATGGAACAGCTACTGAAGAGCATCCTTTTTTAGATTCTTGCATTCCAGGGAAAAGTAAATGACAGCATGTATCTTTCAGAAAGATTTAACTTGTTGGTTCAACAGTGACACCTGTAGAGCTTCTGGGTTTGCATTTGATCGCTCTTTCACAAGAAGTATGTAGATGGCTCTTTCCCCCATGGATTTGAAAAACTTCGAGTGAATATTAGGAGTCATGTGAGACATCAGAACTCAGCAGAGTTACTGAACTGAACCTGTTCTGTATGGCTTGATACTGTTCATTACTATTAACAACAAGAATGCAAAAATTATGATCTTTGCAGAAGTATTCTGAAAAGGGGTAATCACCTTTTATTTTTTCTCTGTTTTTTTTTTTTTGTTGTTGTGTTCTGATTCCTAGTCACCATACTTCAAATTAGGTCCAATGTATTTTTAGTAGTATCATTGATGCAAAGTCATGATGTAACTGAGGCCAGGGTTACAATGAGCTGTGTTTTTATGATAGTATAGGAGGAAACATAATATTAAGAACATTCAAAAAGTTTTTCTGGATTCAGACTTGTTGCCTATTCAAGACTGAAATAACATTATCTATTTCAAGGGTGAAAGACTGGAATAACATCATCTTATTGGAAAGTTTTATGACTGTGTTTACAGCAGCAGCAAATATAACAGCTTTGAATTTTGTCTTGATTTTTTTTTTTCTTTGTTAAAATCTTTTATTTGGAAGCTGTGTACTCCTCCTGCTTTTGTCTGTACTTCTGTTTCCACTCTGTCAGACCCTGCAGATTATGGAACTGAAGTGGATATGACTTGATGCATTACTGCAATATATCTAATTAGATTACACAGAAATTCAGGGTGGGGACCTAAATTCTGTTTCTCATCATTTCTCAGAGATTTGTCATGATGATTTTGACCTTGTCTGATATCTAAAGCTAGTGCAAGAATTTGCAGACTTTGGGACTTCAGATAGAAACATTAGAAACCTCTGTCCATACATACATTTCTAAAAGATATAGCAAGACTTATGGACTTGGCCATCCTCCTCTGGAAAGAGGTCATGAATTAGAATACAGCTTTTTTCACTGTTACCTTTTAAATACTTTGAAGGGAAACATTTTCCCATTAGAATATAATATTCCTTAAAATTATCTTGTGTGAAGTTTTGTTTGATACAAAAAAGAATAGATTAATTTTGACCATTTTTGAGAAAAACTATATTGCTTTTTAAAAACTACATTGTCAATTTTATGCCACTTGACTGACTTTCCATTACAAAGTTAGCTTTGGCAAGCTTATGAAAAAATGCTGGTTGGAGGACTGCTAATTCTTGCAGTCTGTTAGTGTTGAGTCCCATTTTCTTTCCTGAATTTAGAGAGGTGTGTTGATAAATCAGTTCAAAAAGGAGCTGTGAGCTGCTGCCTCTCTCACTTGTCCATTTTGAGCTGCCACAATTGGAAGCCTTTTTGCCTCCTTCATGTCATTCCATGTCTTTATGTGTCTGCATTGGCACCTGTGTTTTTTTTCCTGGACAGACAGCAAAAGAATACTTTTCTTGACAACCTAGTTCCCCTTGGATGGATCTACAAGTCTTGGATACAGGTCTTACATCGTTATTCTTTCTAGTCAGTAGTACCCTTGGACAAAAAAATAAGAGCTAACTTCCTCTCTCCCCCAGTATTTCATCAGCTCTTGCACTGTACCAAGTGTACTGGGAGCCAGCCTTTTAATATCTGTCCTCATGTGCTGTGTCTTCATCTTTGCTCAGGTCTTAGCAACAGGATTGCTTGCTCAGAATTGTTTGTGGCTTTCCATTTTATCTTCTGCAAAGGATAAAACCTTTCTTTTCTTGACTGCTAGTCTCCCTTTGAATGGGTAAGGTTTATCCCAGAAGGAGTATTCAGATTTCAACTCCTTCCTTAGCAGAGAGCATTGTGAGTGTCTTAAGCTTGTATGGCTTTGATTTCAACAGTTCCAGCAGCAAGATTTCTGGACAAATATCTCTTGTGCTTCTGCTTATAGAGCCAAGATGGGCCAGGGTCTGCCCGTGTTTTGTGCTAGGTGGTTAGAGGTGCTGTATTTTCTGCAGAGGGGAGGTGGGAAGGAGCACCAGAACTGCTAAGACTCTTGGATTCCTGTTCCAACCCCTGCTATTACCTTCAATGTCTCCTCAAGTGCTACGTAACCTACAATTCCCCAAGCAGTGCTCTGTTGCAGAGGTTTCAGCTTTGCAGAACATGTGTCAGACATATAGTGTGGTGCCTGCAAGATGTGGGAAATGGTTNTCTCTTGTGCTTCTGCTTATAGAGCCAAGATGGGCCAGGGTCTGCCCGTGTTTTGTGCTAGGTGGTTAGAGGTGCTGTATTTTCTGCAGAGGGGAGGTGGGAAGGAGCACCAGAACTGCTAAGACTCTTGGATTCCTGTTCCAACCCCTGCTATTACCTTCAATGTCTCCTCAAGTGCTACGTAACCTACAATTCCCCAAGCAGTGCTCTGTTGCAGAGGTTTCAGCTTTGCAGAACATGTGTCAGACATATAGTGTGGTGCCTGCAAGATGTGGGAAATGGTTCAAGAGGAAAATACATTCCAATATTGGCCAAACTCTCAATGATATGGAAGTAATTTGCTGTAATCAGCAGGTTTTCTGCTACAATCACTTGATAATTGCGTACTTGGAGACTAATAACCTATAGTAACAAAGAGCAGGAAATCACGTCTGTAAGTGGAAATGTTGCTTTAAAATATATATAAGCCCCCAGTGCATAAAATGCCCCACAGGATGGGGGGTGGTGTGTGGGAACTTCTTTTTCTATTTGTTTTGAAATCAGCTCTAATAAGGTAGGTGGTCTGAGAAACAATTTACAAAGGACTCTGAAGGTCAAAAGATTCTCAGGAGTTTGGTGGTTTAGTGCAAACCTTGAAAAGCAAACATTTCTGTATGAAAGTACCTAGGATAGTGATGGTGTCCCCAAATTTATACTGCTGGGTGAAAGAAGTGTTGCACAAGAAAATAGAAGATAATACTCCACATATTAAAGCCACAAAAGCCCCATGTCCCCAGCAAGCCGCACACATCCTTAATGCCTTTGCAGTTGAAAGGTGGCTTATGTCAAGAGGCTGTTTCAGTATCTTCCAGTGACTAAGGTAGGAGCTGGTGGAAATCAGAGGACCTACAAAACTTAATTTCTCAATCTTCCTCAGTTACATGTGGGCCATTAGCCAGGGAATTCACCTTAATTAGGAGCCAGAAAGCAAGTAAGCAATGATCTGAGGTGGTTAAGATTCTTGGTAGGTAGAGAATGCTTGCTTTGGTTTTATGCTGAATTTATGCAGTGTGAGCTCCCCTCAGAACTGCAAGAAGACTATATGCTGGTGAAACTATGAAATAAAATGAGCTGAAGGAGAACTAGCAGACCAGAATGCTGAAGGTATTTGTCATCACATTGCTCGATATTGCCAAATGGTCCTGCAGAACAGAA
>VZTO01026393.1:30897-95799 GCA_013400615.1 Syrrhaptes paradoxus | reverse complement strand
TGATCTGAGGTGGTTAAGATTCTTGGTAGGTAGAGAATGCTTGCTTTGGTTTTATGCTGAATTTATGCAGTGTGAGCTCCCCTCAGAACTGCAAGAAGACTATATGCTGGTGAAACTATGAAATAAAATGAGCTGAAGGAGAACTAGCAGACCAGAATGCTGAAGGTATTTGTCATCACATTGCTCGATATTGCCAAATGGTCCTGCAGAACAGAACAGGATAATTCACCTGAGAAATGACCGCCTGTGTGGGGGGAGAGCAGTGGGGCTGGATATTAGCATGCCGTTATGTCTGTAGCACCTCCCATCCAATAGACTTCAAAGACACCTGCTTAGGGAGAGGATAACAGAAAGAGAATAAGGAGACACTGAGTAGGAGGGGGTCTAGAAGTAATGAAGATGGATGCTGACAAAGAGTGGGTTTGGGGTAGGATTTTCAGCACTTGTTCTGCTCTGTGACTGACAGGTCTTAAGAAAGCATCCTGACTGTTGAATTCATCTTCTCTAAACCAAAGCAATACATATTGACCTTTGGCACTCGGAAGTAATCTTGGTTAACTATATCAGTGCCTGATATAACTTTCACTGTGCAGTCCACTGTCCATTTCAGAGCAGGTATGGTTTCTGCAGGAGCCAGAAATTAAGTGAGGTCCTGGGATTTTCAGCTGTGATCTGAGTCGGGGAAGCTCATGCTTCCATTAAGGTCAAGCCAAAGATGGGCAAAAATAGTTACTCGGGGAAGATTGTCTGATAGCTGGAAACCTTTACCATGCATTTTTGTCTCTGTATTTATCCCACTTTTGGGCCTAATGGTTTAAGCAGCTGTATGTTTTGGCCCCTGCTGTACGGAATCAGATCTATCATCTCTAGTACAGTCCTTTATTATGACTTTTTGTGCTCTTAAGCAATCTTAGTAAAATAAATAAAAAGCATATGATTAGACATGTTTTTCCTCTCTGCTTTAAGACAATTAAACTAATGATTTACATTTAGCCTTTTAAAAATTAAATAAAAAATTAGTAACCAGACATCCTACATACCAGCCCACATGTAACTTGAAGCAAGACAGAAGTTATAGTATTCAAAACTATCTTGTGTGGCAGCTACAAAAGAGATGCTGACAGATTCTACAAACTTTGGGGTAAATTCCTTATTACAAGAATAAGCCTTTATAGAAATCTGTGCTTTGAATTGCTTTCACTCTCTGAAGAGTAGAATTTTTTTTTTCCCCTAAACTGATAAGGAGAAAGACTTCATTACATGTGATGTGTTCCGCTTAGCTTTAGTTTTTCATTTTGCCCTTCATGTTGTTAAACAATTGGTTTTATAATAGTTTTATTTCTAAGGGAAGAACAAAGTGTTCCCAGTTTTTCTGTGTATGTAAAAGGTATTGTATGATGGTGAAAAAGGCACGGGCTTTACAGAAAAAGATGAAACTTCTGTATGGTGGAGGAACATTCTAAATTGCATTAGAGGAAGTCTTCATAAGAAAATCAATAGGACACTGCTTTGTTACTGGCAGTAATTTGGATGCCCTTGTGTTTTTCAGTATTTGCCCGTATTTCCTACCAAACTAAACAAAGCAAAGCCAAATCTGTCTTAGAGCAGTATCACTACGTTGATTAAATAAATTAGTTATTTCCAATATTGGATTAAATTAATAGGAGAAATCCACTAGTTTGGGTCATAGTTTACAAACAAATATATAAAGAGAGAAGAGATGCAAACAAATAAATAATGTAAACATAATCTAGCATTCTCTATGCAGCAGCCTTTGTAGACCAGAAGCAAATCGAAGGGATTACTAGAAAGAGTGACCTGTGTGCTGGTTAATAAGAGAACACTAAAACATTATTGATCCAGTAAACTGAAGGTTTTTTAGTTCATTCTTATCTCTTTCTGCTTTATGCCTGTTCACAGGTTTTTCAAGTGTAAGCACTAGAAAGTTTTGAGTATTTTCCTTTTGAATGCTTTCAGGGAGGAATGAACTATTACGTAAAGACTCTTTCTGACAAATCTGAAGGTGCCGACTTCTCCCCATCTAGTCATTTTATAAGAGAAAGAACAAGCACAGAAGTTGTCCAATTTAGCTAAAAATTGGTTTAGTTAAACTAGTGAAAAGTCTTCCTTGAACACATCTAGATTTATTTGTGGTTGACATGAGCTAAATCAATATGAACTGCATTGTACTGCTTTTATTCAGACCAAATTATTTTTCTTCAGCTTAACAAATAATTTTAAAACTAATTTCTACCAGCTGCTTTTGGATGCTGATGATATGCAGTAGCCTGAATTCAACTCTTCTGTTGCAGTTTAATTCAGTAGAGAGGTATGTCAAGTAACGAAACTATCTTCATTTTCTCATAATGTTTTTGAAGTTGAAATACTAAATTGAGTTTCACCTCAAAAAGAAAGGAAAAGAAAAAACAACCAACAATAAACCTCAAACCTCACTGAGCCATCTCAAGCTGTGAGAGTGTAAGGATTTAGAGACGTGAACAAGGTACGTGTTGTTAACTGCTCCATGGTAGCTGTCCATAAATATACTCTCTGGCACTTCAAGATAAAACAGTTAATGAGCTCCTGTTTCTAAACCGTATAGTGAGGTGTGCAGAGTGGTTTCTCCAGTACGCACTGATACCCTTTAAACTTCATCTCTGTTCGCTTATCTTTGTAATGCCATCTCTATTAAACATTTTTTAAAGTTTTTGTGCTTTGAAAGCATGAAACAGATAAAATACCTAGCTGTTCTGGAATGTGTGAAGGCAGTTTGAAGAAACATTTTCTCTTACTTCTGATCTGAAGGTAAGAAGTTGGATTTTTGGCATCTCTTCCCTTTCTACCTCTGAGCTGGTGGAGATCCTGCAGGGAGCATGGAAATTTATGTCTGTCTGAATCATAGCAAGAGCCAATTAATTTAGATCTGGTAGCCATCTACAGTAGTCACCAATTTCTAAAAGTAATCAACTCTAGCTACATTGTTAGAAGAATGGATGGGGTTTTAATTGACAGGCAGTTGGACTTATTTTTGCAAAGTTGACTTAACGAAGATTAACATCATTCCTGTAAACTAATTTGAAATCCCAGAGGTGTTACTGATGATGTCTGAATATCCATTCCTGCCTTGAAACCTGTTAAGTTCTTTTCACTTTTTGGAGGAAGTGAGTTTTAATCACATAATTTGGGGAGAGTATTTGTTTTATCCATTTTGAATTAACTCCTTTTTGAGTGTTCTCTTCACCTGACTATTCCTTTGTTCTTACATTATGAAAAGCTCGTGACTGGTTTCTAGACCTTTCACAACGTAATGTGCTTTCAGGGTTTTCCTTCCAAAGGTAACAGTCACAATTTGTTTTTCATGCATATGATTTAAAGTGATTTTCTTCACTCTTTCATCCTCTAATTCAATAATATCCTTCAAATTATATAACATGTGCTTTGCCATAGTATTCCTTACACATCATTGTTGGTTTTTAACCACAATTGATGATGAGCAGAGATTTTTTTTTTCGCTGCCATTGCTCTCTGTGGTGCCATCTTTCTCGAGCTGATAATCTAGATGGCCATTTTTCTCCTTTGGTTTGTAGTCATCAAAATGGAGTATATTTTGCTGTTGCTTTACTAGTTCATTTCGTGTGCTCTGAAGTGCCTCATTGTACTCTCCGGTCCCACACACTGTAATAACTTTCTCCTCTGCAGCTATTACTGCTGTTTTTACTTCATCCATTTCCATTTTCTTTCCTGTTTTAGATCCTTGATAAGTATGCTAATGATGGGAGATCTGAAATGTGTGTTGTCTGAGCTGAAAAGGTGCTGCTGTGCCTCTTCCTACAGCCAGTGTTTCTTTCATGTTGGCATAGTATCACCTATGCTGAGTCAAAATTTAAAAACTGACAGAATTCACCGTGTTTCAGTGGTGAAATATGTGTGAGGGCTAAAAAACATGTAAGAGAATAAAGCTGCCAGCTTCCTCCTTCCTGCTTCCAAAACATGAAGTAGGTAACTAGAAGTGAAAATTTTAACCTAAAGATTATAATTCCCCGTATGTAATTACTGCATTGCATAATAATTTTTTAAAGCTCAGAAAACAGGAGAGAGAGAATTGCTTTAAACAGTGTTGGTTAATGAATTTGGACTTGAGGAACTGCTCTGTTTCCCATGCTTAATTTCCTGCATCAATTCAAAACCACCTACTTTTTGACATTTCACAGTCTCTGAAGCAATTAATGGTGATATCCCAAACTACAGTTCTGAATTTAGATGAAGAGTAAGCTGCAGGGAGAGAAGAACTGTGAAGCGGCAGTTGAGATCCTGCTTTGCTGTTGATACTTTTGGTAGTTAAAAAAACCCCCAAAAAACCCAAAAAACCAAACCAAGAAAAAGATCTCTCAGCACAACTGTCCAAAAGTGGGATGTTTTTCTGCATTTTCTGGATGGCATTGGTAGCTGCATTACAGTTGTGTTTGCATGTTTCACCTCCTTTTTTCTACTGTTTGGTGCACCCATAAAATATTGTTTGCAGATCATGGGTCAGCCTGCATCCAAGGACAAAGCAGATAAGCACAAACGCACAGGTGTACTTGCAGCGATCCAAAGCACAACTCTGTTCTATACCTGTGTGGTGCCCCGTCAGCTTTCTAGGTTGGAGGCAGTTATCCACATCCAGTAAGCTTCCTTCTATAGTGACAGCTGAGAAAAATATTGCTGCTTGTGTCATTAATTAGATTGTTTTATAGATGTAATCTCTGCTGCAGTTTCCAGAGAAGAACACTGGTGTATAACCTGTAAAGAGGAAAAGTGATCACTTATTTATATTTCCTAAAGTCACTTTCTACATTGCTAACTCATTTTTTAATTCTCTCTTCTCTTCAGCATTATTAATTTTTCCTGATTTTTTTTTCTAATTTTCATCACTTCCTAGATTGTTTGATACACATTTATTAAAACTTGGAGATTGATGACCTTCCTCCATGTAGTGAATGTGTGTCTTTGAAGATTATATAACTTTGATGGGAGAAAATAGAAACTATTTCTGTAAGTAGCTTTATTGCCCATATCAAGATCAAATGAGGGATTACTAACAGAATATGATTTAAAACATTTATTATATTAGAGCTACTGATTTAGTCCATGCATTTTAGAATCAGTGATAAATTAAAACATTAATGCTGTGATACACAGAAGGTGAAAATATTATCAATTTGCTCCAAAGATTGCAATGGTATTCAATACCATTCAATTGTAAAATTGATCTAGTATTTTGAAATTATATTGGTTATGAATTTTGCTTATTTTTGATGTGATATTGTTTGGCTGTATTTTAGCTGTTTCAGGGTAGTTAGCAAATAATTGCTTTTTTCATGTGGCTGATTTAAGCTTCATTGGTAAATCACTTAAACATTTTTCTAAAGATCATCAAGTATAGAAGTTCTCCAACTCCATTTATATTTACTGATACACTTTCTACTGGAGTTTTTACTGCTGATGTTAAGTGAACTTTGTCTTCATCTGAAACTTGCTGTTTGTCCTACTGCTTTCCTTGATGCCCTTGTTATGATTCTGTTTTCTCTTTGCCATACCAGCAGCTGTGGTATTTGTATGACAACAGCCTTTGAGAGGATGATTCAAATGCATAGCTTCCCTTGATGCTGCCATGCCCTGTATAGTTTTTATAAGTTATTGTGTAAATCTTGTATGGATATTATGAACCTACAAAATTACTTGAAATTTTTTAATTCCTCTGCTTTATGCGAGACTTAACTTTTTAAAAGGTTATGTCAGCAGAGGTGGCAATTTGGGTGTGTAATCTGAAGGATGTTTTAACAGTATGTTTTGCTCGGGTTACAAATTGGAGTAATCAGAACGACTGGATCGTCCAGAATAGCACAGAGGGACACTTGGTTAGAAACAAAAGGCAAAGAGTTTGGTTGTGCAAGCTAGACAGAGAATGCCATAAGCTATCAAAAAGAGCTTTTTCACCCTCTCATCTACCTCTATCACTTTGCCCGTCGCTTGTACTTTGGTAGATGTTGTTGTGAAGTACCTGTGTTTCACACACATCATCACAAGCTCTAGAAAATGCAGGCAAATGAGTGGAGTTTCTCCTTCTGTGTATTTTGTAGCTTTTAATTGACACTTTTTCTTTGTAATTGTGTACCAGATAATGGCAGGGATGGCATAATTCTCAAACGTCCTGTCATTTTACAGCTACTTTACCTTTTTTTTTAAAGAGGAGTTGGTATCCAACTATATGAATGTTTGAAATTATTTACACCACACTGAATCATAAAAATGAGACGGAATGCTGCTTTCATTGGGGGAATCAATCCTCCCACATTTTAAGCTGCCAGCATGTGCATTCCTTTGTTGGGACCCTTGATGTATGGAGAGAGATGAGCACAATTGTCTGAACCTGTTCATGAGCGTTACCATTTGTGGTCATGAATTGTGGAGCTTGTCTACAAGCGTCAGTGGAGGTGGTGGTTGATGCCAGTGGTGAGAGCTGTTGTGTTGCAAAGGAAACAGAGCAGCAGCTGGCTGGTATATGAAACATGTCAGAGGATAATCCAGGAATTTACTCTTCGTCCTCAGGGTTCACCTCTGTGATTTGCACAGGAATTGCCCTGTGCCCTTTTGGAAACTGCTGGCGAGATGAAGGTCAGGACAAGTGAGCTGTTGAGCTTTCTCTTTCTGTGCCCTGAAGAAGGACGTCAGCAGGGGAGGATTCACTGGGGTGAGGATGGGGCAATTGGAACATAAGAGTGGCTGTGCAAGGTCAAGCCAAAAATCCACCTAGCTCTTGTCTGATAGTGACCGGAAAGAAATACTTCAAGACAAATACAATATTATCTTCCCTCCGATGTGGCTTTCCAGGATGCAGTATGTAATAGTCTGAGTCTTTCCCAGCAGAGTTGAATTTGGATTGTTTTTTTTTTAACAGGCCTAAGATGACTTCCCCCCCTTAATTTAATTGCTTTTTATTTCTGTCTATGTTTTCTACAGCATCCTACAGCAACACAGTCTATAATGTAGGTATGTTTTATGTGGAGTTTAATTTGTTGTGAGCATTCTGCATGATATTCCTCTTCTGCCTCGTCTTTCTCATATGTGAGAAAACGCATATTTGTTCATCATCTCCCTTCTATGAATAATTTTGTCTCATATCTAAGGTGTCGTTTTCCAAGGTGAGTCTCCTGAGCTTCCCTCAATATAGACATCACTCCATAACTTCCATTTGCAGCTTTGCTCTTCTCTGTAACGTTTTCAGTTCTGTTACATTCCTTTCGAAATAGAGTGACCACAGGTGCACACTGTGCTATAAGACTGGATGCTTTATAGTGTTATTCATAGTCGCATTGACCTTTTTCTCTTTTGTTCTCTATTCCACTCCTAATAGCATCTACCATTTAATTTGCCATTTTCACTACTACTTGGCTTTCAACTGATACCTTCAGAGAACTTTAGAAAAAGACACAAAATTTTCTTTTCTGATTGGTGGTGATTTCATCTGCTGGTTTATGTTTCAGTTACTCATTATAGAAATTCCACAGGTCTTCATGGTCAGTTTGGGGCTTGATTATCCTGAATAATTTTGTGTTGTCAGCAGACTTTGCCAGCTCACCTCTTTTTGCATGGTGTAAGTTCTGGCACGTGTGCCAGTGAGACTCTGCAGACCCTTTCCCTGTTATGAAAACTGACCACTTCTACAGTATTTAATAGTTTATTGGGAAGGTTTTTCCTCCTACTTGAAGTCTCAGCTTCTGAGAGGGAGAGATTTTGGTGAAGAATTGTGTAAATCCCTTCTTGGAAATTCAGGTAGTCTGTGAGCTAAATCACAGTCATCCACTCTGTAAGGTAGATGATTCCTTTGAAGACATCTTGAGGTGAGGTGGTGTTTCTTTCTAGGAGAGCTATATTGATCCATTATATTAGTCTCTATGAAAATTAGTTCTGTTCTCTTTTTTGGTTATTTCTGCTATTTTGCGTAGCGCAGAAGCTGAGCTCGAATGTGTTTGTTTCATGGGTGCCCGCTGAAACTGTTCTTAAAAACTGGCTTCATGTGTTTCACCATTCATTTAATTTGCCAGTTTGCTGATGATTAAAAAAAAAAAAAAAGTTGGATTTGTCACTTTGATGGACTTGCTGGTGTGTGTGTGTTATTTCAGTTGGCAGAAGTGACTTGCTGTGTGTTTCCTGAGAAGCATCTATTCCCACGAGGAACACCTTGGCCACAGATCACTTTTCTCCCAGGATGCTGTAGTGGTTGTAGCTCAGTGATACAATGGTTTTGCCAGAACAAAGCTTTCTGCTCCTTGGTCCCTCTCTGCGCATACCTGCTGGACTGGGGCAGACTTCATTGTGCTGCTTGCATCAACCATGCTATAAACTGTTCAAGAAAGTGTTCTGGTTCTGGATTCCTCCTCCTCTAAATTATTTTTAACCTAATTCTCTCTCTTTTCTGGTTCATAATGATTAACATCCTGTGCTGCATGACCACAGACTGTGGCTGGGAACAGGGGAGAAGGGTAAAGAGTCCATAAAATGCTATTGCCATCAAAGTCCTTGTATTGTCAAATGACAGCTTGTATGAGCTGTGGTCACAAGGAGTGCTTGGTTGGAAAAGGAACTGGTTTATGTTAGAAGATAGGGATGAACAATACCTTTTACACCTAACTAAAAGACACCATTAAAAGCTACAGTGTCTAACAAATGATAGTTACCAATAAATTGTGTAGTTTATCATTTATTATCTGTCTTGTTGTAGCAAGAGCCTGAATATTCAGTGTCAGGTTTATAAAAAGTTATGAGTCTCTAAAAATGCCGTAAAATACTCTGCTGAGCGCTTCTGTCTGGCAAACCACAGAAAATCATGTTGCTATGAGATCTTTAGGTCAAACTCCAGGGTGGTTGTGGGTGTGGCGACTGTCTGCCTCGTTGTCAATAAAACCTTCCTGATAGATGCTGCTCATTCAAGAATTGCCAAATAAGTTGGCTAAGGATCAATATTGCTTCCTTTCGGGTTCCCATACCCACCGTGTAGTATTTGTGCAAAGCTAGATGCTGTAAAGCTGGTTGTTATTGTGCTGTACGGGGCATGAAGTTCAGGCTGCGTACCGACCACCTGCGCAACATGCAGCCTGCTGTAAAACCCAGAGGAGCTTTTAGGAGAGTTACCGAATATGACTGACAGCTGAAAGGTAAACACTCTTCAGATACAGCGTTTTCCCCTATGGTGGTAATTGATTAGCCTTACAAAGAGAACGGTTGTTCCAAGAAATCACACTAGCTATCTGAAGAGCCTGCAGGTTTGGTGGTGAGCAGCAGCTTCCAAAAGCACGCGGTCTCTTCTGCCTGCAGAGGTGAGCGTTGTAGTACTTCTTAACATATCTCCATAAAATGGTTTCTAAGCATGTATTTAGTTTTAAACTACATGTGTGTTTTCTCATATGTGGTACTCATTCTGGCTGCTGCTACTTATTCAGAGTGGAAAATGAGTTGAAGGAGCATGGGTTCGGATCTGGTTACAGTTTTGCCTCGAAAGGAAGAGAAAAATTTGCTTCTAGGTATGAAAAGAACACTCAGAGTGAGGCATGATGTGTCACATCACCCTCTCATTTCACTTATTTATTTGAAGTCACCGTACTGTGTGGCTCGCAGGGAAGGCGGTCCCACTGAGAATGGCTTTGGGAACCGTGGCTGCTACAGAGCTCTTCTGAGCACTGTGGAGCTGGTGGCTTGGAAGGCCTTGGCTGAGACCTCACAGCTACCTTGGAGGTGAGAAATTGCACTTGCTATCAGGAGGTAGGAGTTGGGAAAGGCAGTGATTTGGAGAGAAGCAAAGGCTCCATCCAAGTTTTGGATGCAGCTGCTTTCCCTGGTGGGATGCCGGCTCCTGGCTTGCTGTGCTCACTGCATGCAAGAGCTCTTGTGCATGGCAATTCCTTTGCTTTCAGGTGTGTGTTTAGAATAGAAAATAAGTGGAGGAGACATGGGGGTCAGGTTTAGCTTCAGAAGATGCTAAGGAGACAGCAGAAACTGTCTTAGATCTGATAAGAAGTGGAGAAGCAGAGGCTCCCAGCACCCCAGCTCAGTGGGGTTCTCGCTCTGCAACAGAAGCAGGAATCCCTTGATCAGCTGGTCGATGGTATCATGTCTGCATAAAATATGAGCAGTTAAGTTAGAAACAGCATTTCATTTCCTTCTTTCTCTTTGATGTCCAACTTTGTGTGCACTTGTACCATAGCGTCAAGATCTTATATGACACACCTGGAAATGTGGGTTTAGACTATAGGATTTGGAGGAGGTGAGCTACTCTCATGAGGCTCCTGGTTTCTTTAGAAGAAGCATCAGAACAGTACATGAGAGAGACAGTGAAAAAAAGAGAGTTTTCATGCTTTCTGCCAGAGTATACTCACTACATTCCTTGCACTGGTATGTTGTTAGAGTCCTATTTATTCTTTGCTGTTCTGTAACAAGATCTCAGTCACTGGCTATTTGTTCGAGGCTGGTGACACAGTGGCATTGCTATTGCATAAGGATGACACTTGAGATTTTTGTGATCTACTCCTGCTTGACAGCATTTGTGATTACTGAGATTTGATGGCTTTATTATGCTACAGAGCCTACTAAAAATGGCAAGGTCTGAGTATAATATTTCTACAACATCTGAAAAGCTTTGTCTTTCACTATGTAGTGATGTGTTCATGAGCCCTATGATAGAGGAGTGTCGTCTTAAGTTGATTGGTGAGGACCCTCTTTGCTTGGAAAAGAACATGTATCCGTACCAGTACACACCAACAATTCTATGTACATAATTTTATTTTTATTATTCCATTTTATTGATTTGTTTTCAGGAAGGTTTTTTCCTTCTGGGCTGCTGTGCAATTGCTCAGTTTCAGAGACTGTTGCTCAGAAACAAATACAAGTCGTTATATCAAAGCCTCTTGGTTTTGCAGTTGAAGAGTTGGCTTAAAGAAATATTCTGCCCATTTACTTGTTAACAACTAGTGCCAAAGAGAAAACCTGGAAAGTTTTCTAAAGCTTTGAAAATTTTGTGGTGCTGTGTTGTTGGTGGGGTTTGGGGTTTTTCTCAGGGGTTTTTTGATGGTTTTGTTTGATAGTTTTTTTTATTTTTTGAGATAATCACCAGTGGAAGACAAACATCAGAATCAGTTGAACTTTTATCCTAGATAAATTAGAAAAGATAAAATAACATCACAGGATAACTTATGCCCAACTCATTGCTAAAAGCAGAGTTTGCTCTGAGGTCAGACCAGGATGCTCAGGGCTTTACCCAGCCATCCCTCTAAGGGTGGCAAGACCATGCAGCCTCGCTGGGCAGCCTGTTCTGTAATCTGTAATCCTAAGTGAGGCTGCCATTGCAAATGATTCAGCAACTCTTTTATTTTTCTCTTTTATTGCAAGACTGTTGTTTACATGTAGTTACTGTTACACTGCACCAGTGGCTGTGCATTTGCAAACTCTTATGTTTTAATAAAGCTCTGTTAACATCATTCTTAATCATGGCTGGGCAATACAATGCAGAAGTAAAGAAAACTTAAATTTTTTCAGTGATGCCAAAAGACATCTATCAGCCTTTGTGAGTTGGTTGTATTTCTAGCCCTTATTGTATTTATGGCAAAGAGATACTATCCTGTGTAGTTCTGTTACAAGCCTGAACTCTCATCTTTTACAAAGTTAAATTGATAATGAAGTTTAAGAATTGATCCTCTGTAGAGCAGCTGAACAAAATTAATGTTAATTGATGGTTTCAGACAAACGTCAGGGCTAAATAGTGTAGCTACATTTAATTTTTAGGTGATTTAGACTTACAGATATGGATAGGTCAGAAAAAGGAACCTGAGTACTTCCTTGCCTGTAAGAAGCTCTTGGTGTTTCTTCATTTGTTAATTTAAGAGAAGATGCTTTATTTATGTGGATTGTTTATTTAAAGGAAGATGAGAAAATGACTTTAGAATGTCATTGAAGCTGAGGGTAAAAACCAAGAACAAAAAACAATACTAGTGCAGTTGTCCTCTAAGTGACAATTATAATTGGAAATTAGGAATTTTGGAGATAGTTCCAGAAATTATTACATTAGAAAAACTAAGTAGATACAAAGTGTCCAAATACCTTCAATTTAATTTCCAGTGGATTTTAGACAAGAAAAAAACGACTGTGATAAAGTAAATTTTAGTATTTGTTGAATGTGGGTTAGATTACAATGACCTTTTTTTAACAATGCTGTACTTTGAAAAAAATTATTCTATTTGTCTCCTTACAGCCTCACTTCAAGTCAGAGTTAGGTCTGTGTTTCTTATATAGCACATATATATGTTTAAAATAAAATAATTGTAACCATAAATATGAATTTCCAGCAGTTGCAATTCCCTGGGATTTTAATATCTTTAACTCCTTACATTTGTTATTATCACTAAGATTTGATGTAGAAGTTTTGCTTTAACATGTAGCATAGTATATTATTGAAATGCCCATGGTACCACTAAGCTGACAACTTTGACGTGTGCTGCCCTTGGTCTATTTGATAACTAGGAGGTATTCTGAAACTATTTATCTGGGAATGGCAGAAACCATGCTTCGTGCTGCATTGTCCTCATGCAGTGCTGACCTCCTGGCCCCATCCATAGCAGAGCCAGAGGTAGGATGGATCTGCCTAGCAACATTAAGAAAGTTCACTTTGCACACCAACGTGCTGTCTGCTAAGTGTGAGATGCCTGAGCAAAGCTGCAGTGCGCCTTGGGTTCCCCTTCCCTGATTTATGCTTGGCCAGTCCTACAGACTCCTTTTTCCTGTTTCAAACATTGAATGCCTTTATTCCTACCTAACTGCCAGAATCTTGGAATGAAAAGCTTGATTTATATTTTCTGTATTAACTGCATACTGCTTTCTGTGAGAACAAACTGGATGGAGGAGAGGAAAAAGTTGTTTTAAAAATATTTTAAAAGTTATTATAAAAAAAAGATTTATTGTAAGGTAGTTACAGATAACTACTTTTCTGCAACTCTAAACATGAATATTCCCAGAATCAAGGTTCCTTTTCCTGACACCCTGCTCCCTTCCCACACAACTGCACTGTGCTTTCCTGGTTGTCTTCTCACCGTGCCACTGCTGTGCTGAGCTGTGGTGGTGCTGGGCTCCCTCAGCTGTGTGGCTGTGCCTTTGGGGGTGGGGAGAGGGAGCAAAGCTCTCAGCTGTGGCCATGTCTAGTGAATTTGGACAAATTTAACATGTGGTAATTTAGTCGTGGTACGTGACAAGAAAGAATAGCTGTCTGTCCCTTTTCTTTAATGGTAGGATGTTAAAGGAGCTTGGGTGTAACAACCCTGTCAGGAGGATGCACTTCATAGTTTACTTGCTGGAGTACCAAAATTGTAGAATCACAGAATGGTTTAGGTTGGAAGGGACCTTAAAGATCATCTAGTTCCAACCCCCCTGCCATGGGCAGGGACACCCTCCACTAGCCCAGGTTGCTCAAAGCCTCATCCAGCCTGGCCTTGAACCCCTCCAGGGATGGGGCATCCACAGCTTCTCTGGGCAACCTGNCTCCAGGCTGAACAACCCCAAGTCATACTGGAGTGTTTTGCATTTGTTTATTTTTGTTTGGGTTTGTTTGGTTTGTTGTTTTGTTTTGTTTAAAAATTTTATAATGGGGAGTTAGTTAAAAAAAAAAAAAAAAAAAAAGAATTTAGGATTATTCTCCCTGACTATGCAAATGCTTGTCTCTCAATAATGGGAAGACTAAAGCCTTAAGTTATGCTTGCATGCAAGCTTTGTATTTTTATTTCATCTCTCAAGTTTCCTTAGAGCCATCACAATCAAATTGTAAATGAGAGTGAAGAATAAGTAATTGTCATATGTTCAAGTGGCCAAATGCTTTTTCTGTGACAGAATCAAAATGAAATAGAAATGGCTGGAAACAATTATTTTTCTAGTAGGGAAAAAATTTGAAAGTATGTGCCTGATTTTATAGTGTCTCAGACAACACAACTTCCAGGATGCTCTGTATTGTGAGATAAGTGAGGACTGAGTGGTAAATTGCCTGAAGCAACATTAATAAACAAAAGCAGAGGTAAAGCTGTGAGGATCAATGCTAATTTTGCACTTCTCTATGTAACCAGGAATAAGTACTTGCTGGCATAGGTATAAACCCTATAAAAAAGGTTTGGAGGAACGAAGGAGTATAGCTGGAATGTGAATGTTCAGCACAATTAACACAGGATAAAAGCACACCAGTTCGGTTTTTGGAAGATCTTGCGTGGATTTACTTTGCAAGATGGAGTGTGGTGAGTGTGTGGGCAGGGACGTGCCTGGAGCTGTGCCTCCCTGTTTGGCCTCTTCCCTTGAAGGGGATTTCAAACCCAAATGGTCTGAATCAAAGCAGACAGAAAAATGCAGTTCATACCAGTCATAATAAAAGTGATATACAACAAATAATAGTTGGTTATGAGGGAAGAGTTCAGGGGATTAAGCTTGTTTAGCCTTCTGTGACAGCTACAAGTTGCTCCTAGGCTGCTGCTCCCTGGGATGGAGGCAGACTGCAGAAGGGAGCACGGCACCTGAGCCCTTGGACCTGGGACAGATGCGGGAAGGCAGAGACTCTTGTGTAGCTGTGGGTAGCTCTTTGGAGGGCTCTTCTTCAAAACCTCTTACTGCAGGGCAGCTCAGGTCAGCCTGCTTTGGCATCCCCTCTCCCTCCCATGCATCCCCCGAGGAAGCCTGCCCTGGTGGCTGTGCTGGCTGGGAGCCTCGCTGGTGTGTGCAATAAAATACAGAGGAAAGAGAGTTTTAAAATTAAACTGCTCGTTAGATCTTAAGTAGTTTTATTATTTTACTCAAAGAGAGCAAATCTGAATTATTTACAAGCGCTGTCATGGAATCTAAAGAGCGAGTTCATGAGGCACACAGGCTAAGCACCTGTGGTTTTATTCTCCCTCTCCTCCTACGCTGTAAGTGCACCTTGAAATGCCATTACCTGCTGTAGCTGAGAACAAGGTAATTTGTAATGTGGAACAGCTAATTTTTCATTGTGGTCCCATTGGGGCATAATGCAAAACAATCTAGTATGGCTACGGTGGTAGTGCAATAACCTGCATTCAGAGCAGGTACCCTGTCAGTTGCTCT
Organism: Syrrhaptes paradoxus; assembly: GCA_013400615.1. Taxonomy (NCBI): domain Eukaryota; kingdom Metazoa; phylum Chordata; class Aves; order Pterocliformes; family Pteroclidae; genus Syrrhaptes; species Syrrhaptes paradoxus. The sequence goes on along the minus strand of VZTO01026393.1, from coordinate 80,658 downwards.
GGCCGATAATGAAGCTATTTACAAAATTACTGTGGGCTTTTAATTTTTTTTGACATATTCTATTTTTTGCAAAGTATAGAAGCCTATGGAGGAAGAAAAAGGTGGAGGCTGGGCCATCATGAAAAAAATAAATAAAAATGAAAATTTTAGTTAGCTGATGTCTTCCCCAAATCTAGGAGCCTTAATTATGATAAGGAGCTAATTTGATGGACCAGATAGAGAGAAATGTTTTCAGAGCCAGCTTAGGCACTTTTCTGAGTTCTTTTTTTTTTTTTTTTTTTTTCTTCTTAAATTGTAGTGCAGGTGAAGGAGCTGGGAAATGGCAGCTCTTTTAGGCTGGCAGCACCCTGTGATGTATTGGCTTTGAGAAGAATCCGGCTTAGAACAACTTTCAGTAGGACAGTGAGCTGCTATATTTCACAAGTGTTGGTGCACAGATGCTGAATTCAGCTGCCCCATGAATTCTGTTCTGTTGTCTGGATGCTCAGCTTTCAGCTGCAAAAGAGTTTAAAAGTTAAAAAAATAGTTGTGGGGTTTTTTTTGAGAATTAGGTCCAAAACTGCTCTGTGTTTCATCTATTGCGTTTTGGATCTCTTCCAGGTCACCTAAGTAAGAGGCAGCATGCCCTGTGCCCAGCCAGAGGGCTGCTATGGTCATTCTGCTAACGTTCCCTCAGAGGAACAATTTTTTAATTTCTCTTGTTTTACCCAGCTTCTAATTTTCCTGTTACTTGCTGAAATCTGATGTCTTCCAGACTGCTGTTCAGCTGTCAAATTAAGCTAAAATTGGCCAGAAACTTTGGGAGTTACTTGGAGGAGATGTGATAGGCTCTGTGATTGTACAAGCCTACTTTTGCATACCGTGTGACTAAAACCCACCCCAACCCCCAAGAAAAAGAACCCCTTAATTTTGCTGCACAGGCAGTATTCAAATGTCCCTGTGTGTTTGATCTGCGTGTTTGGATTCAGCAATCAAAGTATTACTGTATACAGCAGTATCTATATCATTAATACACTGGTACTCTGCACTGGATTTTTCTTTTTAGCAGAGCAAATTTTGGTGTATTTTATTGGGTTCTTGGAGAATCCCTGAAAGGTGACTGAAATTTTAAATCTCAAATTGCATCGTAATTCCTTCCTTGTGAGGCAGTCAGAAAACCCATTCTGCAAAGCTAGATTCTATCTCCTTTCTGTAGATAACAGAAAAAATAATTTTTACTGTGTAATCGCAAGCCTCTTACAAGGCTGCCTGAATTAGCAATTCTGATAATCTTAAGTAGCATCCTTCCTCAACCCCTGTATTTACAAATTATTTACTTATTCAAGGCTTGCCTATCTGAGTCAAAACCAACTTGTCTGTCCTCAAAGAGAAAAGGATTACCGACTCTGTAATCTCCTTTTAATATCAATTCTGTTGTTGTATGGAACAGATTACTATTTTCCTGGCTTTAATCAAGGTTAAATTATTTCTGGTATAATTTGATATGAGAAAGAAACAGAAAGCTCTTAAAAATAATAGTAATAAAGGTAAATTCTCATTATAAGTTGCTCTCAAAAATTTAAATTAAAATCATGTAAGTTAGCGTGCCTTGAGTGAGAATCTGTCTCATTAATATTAATCTCCAGACTGTAATGAGAACACTAAGCTACTATGTAGTGCTAAAAGGGCACAGGTGTGACAGTCTCGGAGAAGGTGGAAGCCCTAAATCCCGCAGGCTATTAAACTATAAATTGCACTACCTAATTATTAGGCAATTTCTTGCCAGGATATTGAAAGGGATGAGGTTTTTAGTGGTTTGTGAAAAATAAATGCCCACAGAAGACAGTTTATGATACATGGAAAGACATATCACTGAATTTCCCAGTAACAGAAAAATATGATGGAGAGGAATCCGTGACCCCGCTGTTTTATCGATATACCAATTTATACTCTAGGCAGAAGAATTCCATGGAAAGTAATTTTTTTCTTCTTTTTTTCTTCCATGGATTCATGATCTCCTGGTCTGCTCTGTTTGTGTCACAGTGATGCTGGGTTGGCAGTGTTGAAACTGCACTGCTCCAAGTTGCAAGCCATTAAAATGAAATGCATCAATTACATGTGCTTTGGTAGAGGGCACCCATGCCAAGGTAATTACAGGAGAAAGCAGATGCTTATATTTGGGAGGAAAAAAATAAAGTTATATTTGCAGTTTACAAACAGTAAAACATTTTTAGCTAAAATTTTCTTTTCCAAGCAGCTTTTGGGGGGTTTTCTCTCTTTCCCTCATTGTGTATCACGGTGTTAAGAAAATGAAAGGTTTGAAGCTTGAGTGTGTTCTCCACAGCTCAAGCATCCATCAGTTGGTTTGCGACTGATGCTCAATAAGTAGCGTGGTTCAGTCTCAGGAAGGAAAACTCAGTTCACAGTTTCCCTGCTGTGTTCAGGCTTGAAGGAATAAAAGAGAAAACAGAATCTACAGTTGCTTTCCTGGGCAATGTCAATGACAGCAGCCTGGGTGCATGCAGGGAGTGTATTTAATCTGTTTGTGCTCCTAGACTTTGCAGTGATGGATTCCATATAAATAAATAAAGACTCAGGAGATTTAGTAAGGTGCCGTAGGAAAGCAATCACAATTTTTCTTTACTAGAAGCCCTATGGTAGAAACATCCATAAACTGTATACTAATATGTTGCCCACTCCCCTCCAAAATTAAATAATTAAAGGAGGAAAAAAAACCTTTTTAGGTGTAAATGTCCTTCCATTATTCTGCCTGCTAGTGTAGCTGTTGTGTTAATTGATAGTTCCTAATGAGTCCTCTGGTGGTGGACCAGAATCAAGGTGGGCATGTGCTGTGTATGTTAAACCCCCAAGTAAAATATGACTCTGTTGTCCTGAAAAGAGAATTATTTACATGGCGAACTGTACAGATGGCTTGTAAAGGAAAATTACTCTTCCTTCCTGAAAAACCACTTGATAAATCACAGGCTTCGCTTTGTGTGTGCTTCTCTTAGTGTCTAGAAAATCCCAAAGTTATGCAAATATGTAGTATTGCAATCACATTAAACACCTGGAAAAACATAATAAGTGCTCTTAACAGATTACCTTAATATGCACTTTTTTTTGGTTCATAACATTTGTTGAAAAACTCATGAAGTCCTAGGCAATGTTTTTTAATTGGAAATGAGAAGTTCTCTATGTATTATGCAGTTAATGAATGTTGCATCTTTTGTAATTGATAGACCCAACCTTTTTGAGTGCTTTACTAAATGCAACATGTTAATCTATTGCTTATTACTTTTTTCCATAATAGGCAGTGGTAACACACAAAAAAGGCAATCCCTAGGTTTGTTGCTACTTAAAACTGGGCTCGAGTTTGATTTACATGTGGTGAACTGTTTGGACATTCAGGTGGGATAAAGATCAAGAGTGTGGCTCCAGGTGGTTAGTGTGGAGGTGTTGCTGTGTTGCTCTCGGGGACATACGGCAGAGCTAGTACCTGTGTTACAAATTCCTGCTGGGATCCTGTATGGGAGTGCAGTGTGTTCAGCTGCCTGTCCTGGAAAATTCGGTTGTTTCAAGGAGAAAGTGATCCTTCCTGGGCCCGCTGTGCCGAGTTCAGTGGTACCGTAGCACTGCTGTGTTTCCATGCAGAGATCTGTTAGGATAAGGTCTTAAAATTGTTTTTCTGAGGTGAGGAAAGCAACTGAAGTAAAATATAGTGGACTGTTAGTTCATCAGGATTGCTTTTTTATATATGCTGGATTTCTGCAATCTCAAAGAGACTGTGTAGGTATTAGCATGTCGGCTATGGCTGCCTCCTCTGTCCTTATTTTGCCATTGTTGTTTGGCTGATTTTACCAGATTTGCTAGGAAGATTTTATAATCTCTCCATGTTGCTGCCTGCTTCTCCAGGAGTTTTTAAAACCACTGGTGAGTGCTGAATGAGTCTGGCAGGAGGACGGAGGTCTCACAGTTATCGTATTTGCATGAGTTTCCTCAGTAGTGATAGCGTGGTGGAAGGTGCCCAGCAGAGGAAGAGGCTGTGGTGCAGAGTGCCTGTGACACCAGAGGTGCCAGTGCATCCATGTGGGCGAGGGCCTCAGCACCAGCCTTGGGCTGCCCAGCCTCTGAGAGCTGGGACAGATCTTGTGAATCGGTCATCTCCTTGTTCAGTGCAGCCAGTCTGTGTGGAGCAATAGCTTCATTCGCATGAGTCTTTCTCATGAAATAAAGACCTGCTGCGGTAAACCCAGTAGTTAAACTGCAGAAGATCTTTATTTCATCCTGTGATGAATCTTTTTTGATGATGTGGTGATCTCTATTTCATTATGTGAAACCACCAGTGGTTTAACTGCTGGTCTTGTCCTTTGCTGTTCTGAAATGGGAGTAAACAGTAGCGGGTGTAGACAAGGTAGATCATGCAGCATCCACACTTGACCCTTGCTAGAGGGGCTGAATGACTTTGGTGATCCTTGCAGAAATAGCAAATGTGGGCATGTTCTGCACCTTGCATTCCTGTCTTTTCATTGCAGCTGCAGTCCAGTTAAGTTTTTGGTATCCAAAGGTACATGCTCTAAGATAGAAAACAGCATCAAATCTCATTATTGCTTGTTGAAATTTATATATTTTTCTTCTGTTGTAAATATTTCATCTTAATGACTTTGCAAACAGCTTACTGGTTGCATTTGAGGGGAAAAAAAAAAAGAATGAATCCTCAAGAGAATAATAGCTGATCGTTTGTTAAGGAAAAAAGCTTTAATACTTGTTAATTGCATGCTTTAGAGTCTCCTGGTATTAGCGTAGCAGGTTAAAGACAAGTCTTTCCCTTTAAACATTGCAGGAAAAATATCGTGTGATTTTACTCGCTTTTCACATAAAAAGCAATCAGTCAAACAAACCACTCACTTTTACTGAGAACAATGCAGTGTCACATCAAAAGAAGGTGCATAATGAGACAGTGTTGAAGGCAATGTTAAAATTGGAAAACAACAATCCAAAAAAATTTTGTGGCTCTACTTACCCTGGAGTACAGCTGCTAGGGTGTATGAACAGTGGGGCAAAATGTTAATAACGTGTCAGTAGTTTATATCTCATGTTGTAGGTCAAGACGCTGTGTGTGCACACCTGCAGCATGGTGAGCTGTGCAGTTTCGTGCAGGGCTGTTAGCTTGGATGGAGGAGCTGGATGGCCGGTTGGTGCTGGCCAGAGAAGGTTTAGTGGGAGTCTTATCAATGTGTATAAATACCTGTCAAGACGCTGTGTGTGCACGCCTGCAGCATGGTGCAGTTTCGTGCAGGGCTGTTAGCTTGGATGGAGGAGCTGGATGGCCGGTTGGTGCCGGCCAGAGAAGGTTTAGTGGGAATCTTATCAATGTGTATAAATACCTGATGGAAGGAAATGAAGAAGAGGGAGCCATGTTCTTCTCAGCAGCGCCCACTGACAGGGCAAGAGGCAAAGGGACAAACAGAAAACCATGAAATTCCATCTGAACCCAAGAAAGAACTTTTTAACTGTAAGGGTGATCAAACACTGGAAGAGATTGCCTGTAGACATGAAGTCTCCATCTGTGAAGATATTTAGAATCTGATTAGCAGAAATGTAATGAATGAAACATGATGGAAACTGATATTTAAACTTGATTTTTTTTTTAACCTTTAATTATTTTTTTTTTAGTTCTTTACACATAAGCTTGTTTGTCTCTTTTCCAAGATGATCAGTGTTGTTATGATACTGTACTGATTTTGGCTGGGATGGGATTAAGGCACAAAAAATACATGTTCTACTTCCCAAATCAGTTTATTTTGAGGGCTTTTTTTGGTGAGGTATTTTTTTTCCTGATGAATAGCTAACTATCAGCAGAATATTCTGTGTTAGAGGCTTATATCAACGTGAATTTTTGTCCTGTTTTGGCTTTTAGTCATCTTCTTAATGTTATCTTCTGCAGTTGTTGTAATGAAAACACAGTACCTCCTGTCCAGACTTAAAAGTATCCTCCCAGTGAAAGATTTGGTGCAGAATGCTCTGTCTACAGATGTGTATCGCTTTGCGTACTTCTAAACCAATATTTACCTTACAGCAAGGTTCATTTTGAGAGCTGCTAAACACATATTGTTTTGCAGGCTATATGCAGCATTCAGTAATGGAGAGAAATATAATTCTGAAGTGCTAAAATGCACACCAGCATATACAAACCAATAACCAGCACAGTATGATTTGAAGAAATGACTTCCCCCTATACAGTGCGTGTTCTTTAAAGAGAGCAACCACTGCTTTCTAGCTCATTGTAATTCACACTGCGTCCAGCGCTACTGGAAAACTAATGAAAATGCTGGGAGTACAAGGCTTTATTTTACTGTTGAGAATTCTCAGTGGTTACAATATTATGTTGTGCCTAATTCTCCTGGTATCACATTTTTTTTAACAGTGATTTTTATTTTCAGCCCAGTGATCCATTTCATGCATTAACCCCCTAACTACTGGATATACCATATAGCACAAAGGAGCTTTCACAGCAAAGTGCTTTTACTAGGTTAATTGTAAATACGAAAGATCTTCTCAATCAGAAGAGATCTTATATGCATAGGCTCACTGGCATGGAAATCTGGGATGCAGGGGCTTTTAAGTCTGCCTCCAAGAAGATCAAAATGTAGCAATAGGAGGAAGAGGTGTTAGTTTTATTTTTTCATCCAAGATTGCATGATGTGAAGCGATGTAACTGTTGCCATAGTAAAGTTATACTGAATTGACTAAAAGCCAGTCAACACCACTGTGCAAACCCACCCCCCCGACTCCAAACAAACCAGAAGGATAAACACTTCTCAATAGATTTTGTTTCCCCTCCTATAATAAGGAATCAGAGGAAGTAATTTTAGAACTCTCTTTAAAAATATATAATTACCAGCAGTGAAAAATCAGGGAATATTTGTGGGATTTGGGATGTATTGTGTTTCAGATATAATTCATGTTTTTTCTAAAAACTGTCATTCATGAAGCACCTTCAGCTGTCAACTGTGTGTTAAGAGAGTCATCTCCTCAGTTAACCAGGTGAGTATTAAAATGAGGAAGATATTATCACTAGAATATTATAAATGGTATCTTTACACATTTGTTTAAGTTTTGGAGGAATTTACTTTTATGCTTGCCTACTTTGGCTTTGTTACTCCTGAGTAATTAGGAATACACCTGAAGAATTGCCCTATCTCCCTCTCTGCAGCACCCAACATACATGTACTTGCAGGGACTGAGAGACCAGGTAACATCACATGTCCTGGTCTGTGCTTCTCAGCATCTAAATTTAGGGAGACATTTAGGAGGGTGTGGCAATAAAATAAAAGAAAAAAATAACTTTTGGTTGTGCTAGTGCTCATATTGTCATGCTTCAGGAGTTCTGTTACAGGTATGCAGTAGAGTTAGTATCTGAAGCATTGCTACCCTGTTAAAAAAAGCCATTAAAAAATCCAGCAAACCTGAATTCCAGTGACCAGAGCAGCCAGACACAAAGTGCAGAGGCACATCCATGTTAAGATCTCTTTCAAATGTTACCCTCCTGCTGCCCAGGAGGTGAGGGCTGACAGCCTTATTCCATAGCCTTTCTTTTATTTCTGAGGTTCTTAATTTCCTCTTGTGGCAGCAGTTGAAAACTTTGAATAACATGCTAGGAATGCTGCAGTGTGAGCCGGAGTGTCCACTGCCACTTGCTTGAGTGTCCCACCTGGTCTCCACTCACTTTCAACTTTTCCAAGGAGACAGGTTTACTTTGAGGGGCTTTATTTTATTTGAAGGGGCTACATGTGTTTACTTTGTGCTGTGGCTTTAGGGGAGCAGGCACATTGGATAAGTGTTTTTTGCTTACTGAAGGCAGAGGGGCTAGTGTTGCTCATAAATTTGTCAAGGAACCACCTCCCTCGTAGCTGTGTGGCACAGACAGGCTTCTCCGTTAGTGCCGAAGGCTTGACTGTGTCAGCAGGGTTGACCATGGCCTTCATTTTGGAGGGAAAGTGATACCTTCCACACCTAGAACCTGTGCCCTTGACTGTCCCAAATATCCAGATTGAAAAGGAAGGAAAACCCAAACATTATTATAATAATTAAACTAATTAACTTTTTTTTTTAATGAGTGCTCCAGCAAATCCCTTCCTAACTTATTAGGTGTCTGAGAAAACACAGATATTCTCTGTTTTGACTGTGAAGCTATGCACGTAATAAAACCTACTGGCTTTGTGACAAGCCTTAGTATCGTAAATGATCAGCAACAAGCCGAAATCCCTGCCTGCAGTTGGACCCAAGACTTTGACTTTGATTTGCTCTAGAGGGAGCAGGCTTTAAAACCGGATTCCTTGGGTTAGAAGCTTAGAATCCACCTAAAATATGAGAAACAAGAAATAAAAGGAATCAAAGTATTTATCAAAATGGGCCTGGGAGAAGGGGAACAGATGAAGGCACTTGTGGCCCGTTCTGTCCCTTGGGGAGCGCAGTGAGACCCAGCACTGGCCAGCAAGTTACACGGTGATAGCAAAGCCCTAGGATGCTCCTTAAGGTATATATGAAAGTGCAGATTTGCAAATTTAACAAATAGGTGAAGTATCTCACTGACAAAACATCAGGGATTTAGAGAGAAAACAGAACAGGACAGAGTGAGCTTTGGCAGTCACGGAGCCCGTGTCTGAGTGGAGAGGAAAGGGGAAACCAAGGTGAGCCCAAAAAGAGACTCATGTCATGGCATGGCCACAGTGATGGGGCTACAGCACCATGTGGGAATGGATAGGAGTAAGGAACAACTGCATTTGTCAAAGGCAAAGAAGGCGTCTTGTCCTTGCAGGCTGAGTTTATACCTAATAAAGAAGTTTCTTGTTGCTGAAGTCTGCACACACAGATAAGGTTTCTGTCATGAAAGTATTTGAATATGCTTAAAAAAAAGATCAGCCTGAGTGTGTTTCCATTTCAGTTCAATTTATTTGAAGCAAATATCTGGTAAATAACTTTTCTATTCTTATTTTTTCTCTTCGTCTTTGTTAGAGAAATCAAAGCTGTGGTTACTCGGATGTCCCCTTTCTCTAGGAGCTGATGATCTTCTGCATTCTCTGAAAGCATGTCAGCATGCTGCAGTGTTCAGCTGCTTCTGACAAGGAGTGTTGCTTTTCCACATGTCCTCCCCTCATATAAAAATAAGGCTTTTGTAGTCAGGACTATCACTAGGGAGTCTTGTCCAGGCAGAGTGCTCATTATCCACAGTATACATTGAATAAAGCTTAAAGACTTCATGTAATGGTTAAATGTGGGCAATAAAATGCATAGGATATACTGTTAGTTTTCTAGGTAGTCCAGATTGCCTGTAATTAATATTTTTCGTACAGCATAGCAATCTCATGAATGTATACACTTAATGTTTCATCTTCACTAGCCAAAATTTTCAATTTTTCACTTTTTTTTTTTTCCCCCTACCATTTGTTTTCTGGTTAGGGAAGGCTTGTTTATAGTGAGCAGGTACAATTCTTCTATTATAAGCAGATTTTTATAAATATGGTATTTTTGTACCTTTTTAAAAATGATTTTATGCTTCAGCATTGCAGCAGATCTTCTGCAAAACACAGAACAGATCTCGGCATGAGCGGTATGGTGTTGTCCCATCCCTTCATCCTCCTGCCTTGTAATCCGCTAAGCAGCTTTCTTACTTACAGCATTGGCTTGATATGTTTATACTAGGGAGGAAGGTATTACAAAAACAGTTGTGGAAGAAACATCTGTTAGCTAAATTGTGCTGACTTATCACTATTGATTAGCAAGTGCTTATCGTGATGTCTATTGACTATTTTCATTGTCTGGCATTTTTAAGGGATTATTTTGTTTTACAGCATCCTCTGGCTATAACCAGAGGTACAAAGCCTCCTGTATTTAAAATAAGCTCATCCATTATTTGTCATTGTCTTTTCTATTATAGCCATTACCTTAGATCATGTAGATGGAGTAGAAACAATATTTATAGGAAGCAGTTCAATATCTCCTATTAAAAGGAAGCCTTTTCAGCTCCTACCCCCTGAGAAGGAAAGATTGTTGTTCTTTTAGGAGACAAAAAGGGGGAAAAAAGACATGCCCCCAAACAAACCAACATTGTATCTAGTAGTTCATTAAGACATAATTTGTCCCCTTCATTTCCATAACACAAGTGTAACTGGAGGAGCGCCATGAACATCAATGTTATGCTGGGCTGATACTGGCTCAGAACAGTACACATAAGTTTAGCATTCATGTGAGTAAGTGGTGATGGTGACGATGTGGAATATGTATATAATTGAAGGGCTCTGTTTATCTTCATGGTTCGGATTACATTTTAAAGGTCATGGAGTGTCTCTGTATAAAGAGCCCATTCTCCCCATTCCCGGCTTCAAGAATTTTCTTGGGTTTTTTTTCCTAGTACCTTGCTAACCTTTTACAAAGAGGTGTTACAAGGTGTTGTATGCTTCACAGTTAAACCTTACTGGATTCAATCCTCATATTCTGGCCTTGTGTTTGGAGAGAAAATACAAACGTTAAAAAAAGTTAGGTGTCTTTCCTGTGGTTATTGATGAGAGCTGCATTTTGGGGAATAAAAAGCAGAGGAGATGCAGAGGGTTCCTTCTTCAGAAGAGAACAGCAGGAACAAGTCCCTTGAGGATTGCCTCCATCTGTAGTTGTTGCAGAGAAAGATGATGTTGCTAAACCCTGTGCATAGGTCAGAGGTTTCTCCCAGCCTGAGAATTGTTAATGAGAATCCATTTTCCCCTCTAGAGATAGCCAAAGCAGAAGTGAGCTGACTGGCCATTAGATGAACACGACTTTAAAGGCAGGCAGGCATTTAAAGCCTTCTGTTATATAAATTAGAGTTGCTCCTTACAGGATCACATTTTCACAGGTTATTTCTCTTATAAAACATGCAAGGAGCCTAAAAGCTGCACTTTTAGATGTTGTTTTGAAATATGTGTATGCTCTTAGAAAGGAAAAGAAATGCTGTTTCTTTCACATGTGCACTTTAGCTTTTCAGTGTCTTTCTGCATTCACTGTTTCATTCATTGTAGGAGAGTATGATTTGTAGAAACTTGTTCTTCTTATGAAATGAAAAAAAGGAAAGAAAAAATCAGGGCTTTTTGGTTTGGGGTGTTTGGTTTGGGTTTTTGTGTTTTTTTTTTTTTTTTTGTTAGCTGATCTGGAGAAACAGTGTGCACTGGTGGGATCTTCAGACAGTAATGGTAAAAAACGAGATATCTGTGTCACTGACCTGTCTGCATTTATGTGAAACTTATCTAATGGCAATGTAGTTCCTGATCACTGAATGTAAGACTTAGATTAGAAAAGACAACTTTTGCCAGGAAAGATGGAAGACGAAATGGATTTGGTCTCTTTTATAAAATGTTGTTGAGTCATTAATTCAAAACTTTTCTGTGATAGATGAGCCCGCACGTTATACAGGAAAATCTTGCCAAAGCTTACTGGAAATTCTCATAAACTCTCCATATGGAGAAATGCTACAACACTAACTTTCTCAGACCAAAGAGCTTGGAAATACATGCTATCTGTCTCTAAGACCATTGACAATCATCACACAATTAGATCTCTGCTCTGCAATTTTCTCTTTCATTTTACAGACACTGGGACTTGGCAGCAATTTTTTTTTCCATTCAAACCTCCACACAGTGGCTGAAGGCTTCTTGCCATCCAGGGAGGTGAAAAAGGGGACAGCAAAATGTTGGCAGGGCAGCAACTTGTCATTCGGGTTTCATTGTCCTGCAATTCTTTCAGAAATTTCAGGTTGCCTGGCAATGTAATACTGACACTTATCTGAACAAAATGAGATTTTATTTTTCTGATTATTTTGCTTTTTTCTATGAATCCTTTTTTTCTTCTCTTTCTCTGTCTTTTTTTCATTTTTTTTTTTCTTCAGTGCTAACAACTCCTGGAATATAATTTAGGGATTATGAAATGAAGTCTTGGAAGATTTCTGAGGTTTGAAAAACACTGAAATGTCCAGTAGACAAAGAGGCTTATAAACAATTAACCATAAGATATGATAATAGCTGTTTATCCCAGCCCTAATTCTTACCTCTTCAGCATTCTCCAAGAGGACTTCCATGGTTGAGTGGCATTAGTCATTTAGAGTACGTGGTAAAATATTTTTACTGTTGTGTTGGAGAAGCCCAAGAAGTGAGGACTGAAGCTACTTCCCCACTTTCCTTGTGTGTCTGTACCTAGACGCAGAAGATAATTCTCTTTGGTAGGTCCTTGTCTTGAGAAGGAGAATGGCTGCTGTGGGGCTGGTGCTTTGGTTTTTCTATAGGCGTGGACAGACATCTGTGAGATGAGATAAGCTGATGGTGGAGCTCTAGAGAGTTCTGCTCTGGTGAGTGAGAGAAAATGAAGCAGCACAATAAGACAAGAGGAAGAAGTCATGTTGCACTGATTTCGTGTTTGCAAAAACTGACATACTTCCAAAACCCAGTGCAAATTGGAGATAAAATAATACGTAAGATTTAACTTAAGAGAATTTAACTTTTGCTTCAAAACCACAATAATTTTGACATTTATTTTTGTATTATATAGTGTCATGTAAGTAGTAGCAGTTCATTATGTGATTGATGCTGTTGCAATTCTCAGTCAAGTGATACGGGTATCTTGTAATTCAGTGGAATTCTGTTCTCTGTGATGGTATGAATGAATTTGGGAACATTCATCAGTGAGAAAAGTAAAATATGTTTTACAACAGACATTGCTATGCAATAAAATATTTTTATTTAAGATAAAACATTTTATGTGCTATTTTATATTAGTCAATAACATTTAGCAGAGTGCCTTCAAAGACATACTGTAGTAGAAAATGGTTTTAATGGAAATTTTTCAGTCAGCTGTAGTAGCAGTATTCTTTTGCAGGAAAGCTGTCATGGCAATTTATATATAGTGAGTCTATTTGACAGAATTCTGGAAGTCAAGAAGGTAGGGTAGGTTAACATAAGAAAAGCAATGCTAATGAATAATTACATGCATTATGCCATTAATGATCATATCTCCCTTACAGTGTAGGAAAATAAGGGGGAGGTCGCCAGGGACAAAAGAGAACAAACAAACGAACAGAAAACAAAATAGTGAGCTCTCCTCTTTCCCTCCTCCTCAGGCATCCTACGTCTGAAATCCTTTCTCTTGTTAGGAAACTAATTATACGGAGGTTGCTAACCCAGTTCTCTTTCAAGTACTAAAATCACGGAGAATCTTTCTCAGTCCAGGGAGCAATTACCAGTCATCTAGGTGGAAGGCTGGAGCTATCCTCCTAGCAATCTGCTCAGGGAGCCCTTCTGCATTGATTTGAACAGGAGCAGGCTGTAGAACAGTAGAAGAACAGTTCCCATTAATTCCAGTGGAAATTTTAGTAGTTCATCACATGCCTGATTTTCCCCATAATACACTGCTTTTTCTCATGCCACCTATATCTACGCTGGCTGCTGTTCATTTTCCTGTCTGTTGTGTAAATTCATTCATAGAGCTCGTGGTTCTGTGAGTTAGTCTTTCCTCCCTTTGTGGGTTGACTGACACCACCTCCACTCAAATCTGGGGACTTTGTTTGGCTGAAGTAGCTGTGAGCAAGAGGAACAATCTGTCCTTCCTCTGTGAAGTGTCAAACATGTTTTTGGTACTGCGTGTGATGGCGAATAGATAAACTGCTTTAACAAACCAGTTTTAGCATGTAATGCCACAGCCTAGAAGGCTGTTCCTCTTTCTTAATATTTTTGGAAAGCCAGAGGTTAATTAACTCCATTCCTACTGGAAATGAGAAATCTCCACAGCAGCTACCAAATGTATCTTTAATTAGAGCGTGCTCCAAAATCAGAACTGTGTGTGGTTTATGAAGCCAGCTATTCTGCTGCAGCATCTTTTAATTAGTTTATTGAAATGAAATTTTGAAACTTAGCACTGGAGCATATTGTTGGGGTTGGCCTTGTTAATCATAAATGGCTAACTGACATGTTCCATGGTGTTCCGCCACTTTCTCATTCCTTTCTTCTTTACTCATGGACCATAACTGGTTAGCTGGACGCTCATGCCAACAAGGATCTTTACAGATCTCCAGGGCTGGTCTTGTGCCTATGTATGAACACACAATTTCGTGTGCTCAAAATTGATGTCAGAATTTCCTCNGAGAAAAATAAAATTATTTTAAAATAAATAATTTTATTTATTTCATGTGATTAAGATAATAGCAGGGTTTTTTTTTTCTGTTCAGAAATACAGTTTTCCTGAACTCTCTTTCCCTTTTATTCTACTGGCATGTATTTTATGGAGATGACGGTGGTATTGAATTTTCTGGGTCTGCTGTGGAACATCACATGCTCCATTTTTCACTGTTTAGGATCACTCCATTTGGAGAAGGAATACAAAAAGAGGAGGGAAGTCTGTACTCTGCTTAAGAAAGTCAATGTCATTGAAGAAGTTCTTGCAACAGTTTCTAAATTTTCTTTTCAAGCAAGACTGGCTCCTGTATTTAATTATTAACTTCTTTAATTATTTATGGATTTGGAACCAAATGTTCGTGTCTCTCTGTAAATGATTCTTCAGGAAATCAAAGATTTCTCCCTGAGGACCTTGAAGAATGGATCACTTTATGGCAATGCTTTGTGTTGAAAGCCTGATTTAGATTCCTGTCTCGCTCTGTCCTTATTGCTGTTTTGTTTCACCCTGTGCAAACTAAGAAGTCATAATTCTTGATGTAGATTTTTCAAGGCCTCTGATGGTTTGCTTAAGATTTTTTGAAAACTGGTAAAAACCTTGTGGGGCTTTTAGGGGGAGAAAGGGGAAGGCAGCAGGAGATTTTACCAGTGCCAGCCTTGGCTGAGTGCCGTACAACTGTGTATACTTAGGTAAGCTCCTGTATGTGTATTGTTATATTTGTCCATGGTGGATGTAGATGTAAACTTGATGATTTCTTTTGATATCAGTTCTGTCTGTGGCTGTTCTGTAGGCGGGACCATGTTGCACCAGCAGTGACAGCAGCAGGATGCAGAATCAGTGTGTGCTAGTGACAGGAGGTGGCTGCAGTGTGTGGACAGTTTTCTGGTAGCTTATGTGAAATGCTTCATAGTTCTTGTCTCAGTTTTAGTGTATGGGTAACAAATAGTTAACAGAGGAATTATTAGTCACTGGCTATCCTGCTGTCAACCTACAGGACATGTAAAGTGAGCCACTTCCCACTTCTCTAGGTGACATTTCTTTTTCAGGAGTGGTGCTTGTATTTTATTCATTTTTACACAGAAATACATGTAGGACTTTAAAGGACAGTTACCCTACTCCTCCTGTGAGCAGTATGCTTATCTTAAAATGCATAAATAAATAAACTCCCTTTATTCTTTAAGTTAGTTTGATTCTCTCTAGTTATTCTTTGAGGATTTAAAATGCACAATTTTGCATGTTCATATACACAGAAGTATGGCAGTGTTTGAATACTTTTTAAATAGTGTGAAAATTTTTTGTTTTAACTCTGCCATCTGTAAAAATTTGTATAATTTACGTTCGGTGTTGTCTTCTGGTTTGGTGCTCTTGTGGTTGTGTGGGCTTTGGGGATCAGCTTTATGCTGCTACAATTGCTGGCAGGTATTCAAACCTGAAAATAATTGCCCGTCTGTGTAACTTTCAGTGAGAAATTATCCATTCAAAAAGAGTAGCTGTGACATAATGTGAAGTCTGATTTGACAACATGTAAGATAACAGAGGAAAGTGAGAGGTAACATAATCCACTGTCTATCAAGTAAGGTTGCTCATGCATCTCTGAATTCATGATTCACAGAAATGGCAAATTCAAGAATCAAAAGCCAAAAAAATCCAGATGGAATTTAAAGAAAACTCTGACCGTTTAAGACAGATATAATCAAACATTTCCTAGCAAGAAGAACTGTACAGGAAGGAATGCAAAATCTGGGGAGAGGAGGAAGTAGTATTTGAGTGAAATGGTGTGAGAAAAAGTGTGCTTGATGATACTGAGCTGTGTCTGAGATGACTGTATAACAGCAGCCTAATATTCGCCGTTCCCACCTGAGGGTCTTTTAATGGGAAATTCGCCAGGAGCACAAGTGATATTGTTTTGTCCATTTAGCAAATGACACAGGATAATTTAGGAAAGTATCTCAGGATGTGTTAAGTTGCTTCTCCAATGTGCTTTCCTCTAGTATTAATGTTTTGGATTCAGTATGAGTTGTTCTGTCATTAACCAGTAATGATGTTTGACTGAGCAACTTAGACATTCCAGATGTTGCTAGAAGCAGTAGGCATCCTCACAGTGATTATAACCACATGAGAGGCTTAGCTTCATATCAAATTTACTTGCATTCACTTAGCAGAATTATTTTGAGAGTGTATAGCCATGTTCACTCCATTACTTATCTCTTGGGAACAAAAGAGGGATGCTTCTCAGAAATTGTGGTTTGTTTCATCATCTGTGCAAATTACAAAAATAGGTTATTTAAAGAGGACTACAGTAGCAAAAGTGTCACTGTAACACTGTAATTACTGTGTTAATTGTGTTAACTGGATCAGCTGTTAAATTTGAGATATGTCAAACATATAAACAATGAAATTTTTAAACTTCTTCAATGGGCGAGAAGTATCAGGTTTTAACAAAACAAGCCACATTCCATTTTATCAGGAGGTGACACCCTAATTAGAGCTGTAACATCCCATCACCAAAGAGTACCCATGAACTCCCTTCTGCCTGTACAAAGAAAATCAATAAATTGTCGAGAAGCCTTTGTTTTAGAGCAAAGGGAGGCTAATGTCAGTCCTTGGATGTCGGATTGTGTAATGGCACTGGCAAGCCCTAAAGCCTAGTAAAGCCCTCTTGTGGCATTGTGTTGTGCTCTGGGCAGCGTAACCTGCCAATTTAGCTATAAAACTGTTCCTTTCTTCTGATACATTTATCTTGAGTCAGGTGAGGAAACAAATGTTCCGTTTCCTATCTATAACAGTACATGCCAGCATGTTTCTCTCTGCCTCATGAGCTTCAGATGGGGACTTGTGCGGGTGCTCACTCCGAGGAGAAATTTCTGTTCAGAAGGGTTATTGGGTGCCCCCCTCGCTCGTATTTCACAGATCCAGTTGGTGCCAGGTTTCTGTGGTTGGGGGTAAACATGAACTGTCTCTGGCCCCTCGCTGTTACTGCCATCCAGAAGTGTTGCAGGTGCTGCGGTGAGCCCGGCACTGCTGGGGCTCCTCTGCACCCCGGGAGGCTGTGATGCCGTTTGTTCTTTGGCTTCCTCTGGAGTACCACCTGAACCAGGCCTCTCCTCCGCCGGAGGCCTCTCCTCCACCGGCTTCCCTGGCTGGTTTCTGGGGGTGCTGCGGTCGCCTTCGCTCACATCTCCCGTGTCTCCACTGGGAAGGGCATCTGGCAATGCACCGGCTCTGTGTGGGTTTCCAAACCCTCTTCTGGTGCAGTTAAAAGGTAAACACAGATACTGTAGAATGACTAGGGAAAAAAAACAAAACAAAAACAAAAACAAAAAACTTTCCAAGCACAGCGCTGTGCCTCTAACATGCCAGTGTCCTGGGACACCATCGGTGCCCGGGAAGGCAGGTTGTCTTTCTCCTCCTGAGGTGCCGAGGAACACCTTGGCGCCTGCCCTGCCGCCGTGTTCCAGTCATCGCTGTTGCTCTGGCTGACCTGGGGGTGGTGGTCACAGGTGCCACCGAGTGACAAACTTCTTTGATGCCCTGTTTCCCTCTAGATGAGTCAGTCTGAGGTGATAGCGTCTGCTCCAGGGACAGATGCTTGGCCAGCACTCCTCTTCAGGCCCTGGCCACTGCCGTTCAGAATGGCCACGGGCAGCATGTAGCACAGTGAAAGCAAAGCGCGTCTGCCGCTGTCTCCCATCCCTGCAGCTGGAGAGGCTGCAGCCTGGGGCTGGCACTCGCTGCCAAAATCCAGCAGGTCCAGGGCTGACACCTGTTCCCATGCTGCAGGTCGCAAGTTGCCCTCTCCTTACAGCAGAAAGGCTGTTTTCTTTCTAGGCTTTGTGCAGCTCTCCTATAGGGAATGTTTTTTGTCTCCTTCACAGCTAGTGTATCTATAGGTGTTCAATATTCTGAGATATAATATTTTGATAATATTGATTAAATCTTGGATCACCTACATTTCAACATAGAAGAATTTTTGCTTTTCATTGTCCTGAAGAAAGGACCATGGGAAAACATGACAGGTCATAGTTTGGTTGTTAAAGGTATCAGGTACAGGGAAAAGGAACTATGTGAAAGGAATTGGATTAAAAAAAAAGGACTTGTAAAGAGCTTAATATAAATATTATAATGAAATAATAAAAATCCTATAGAAGTAGCTCAGTAGCATAATTCCTACATACAATTGTCCCATGGTAGCATAATAAAATATTGCTGTATAAAAAAGATATGGGAGACTCCACAGGAAGTAGGAACAGAGGCTGTGGAAGTATTTAGATGACTTTTCAGAGGAAATTGCAAGAGAAACTGTTGAGAGAGTAAACTCATTTTGTGAAATTATAATCCAATACACCATCTGGGAATGTGCACAGTTCCAGCTGAGCAAGAAGTCTTAGTGGTTTAGTGTGATAAATACTAACTCATTGTAAAATCCCATTTTCATGATGCTGTTAATTTATTTCTTCTGTTGAGTAAAAAAAATAGACATAAATGTATGTAACTTTATTTCTGAAAAAGAAAGAAATAAGGGTAGAAAATAAATGAAAATATTTTCAGTACTTTAAATTATTGAAAATTCACCATTTGTCAGGAACACCAATTAGTGTCTTAGCTACCTTACACTGCATGAACTATGTTAGTATAAATGTTGGACACAAAATGCATATTTTATTTTTTTTTTTAAGTGAAGTTGATGAAATTTGCTTTACTATGGGATGCCTATAAAATGCCCATTGCAAAATTTGATATTTTCAATGAGGTTATAGTCCAGCATGTTTCAAGTCCTTAAAAACAAGGTTTGAATTAACATTAAGTGAGAAATAAGGTGTTTTGCAGATCCTGGCTTTCAGATGCATTTCAACCCCAAGTTAGTTACCTTTGCCAAGACAATTCATTTTTCTTATGAGTTTAAAAAAAAGGGAAAAACTCTGTTTTGTTGGATAAAAAAATCTGTAGTAACCAAATGTGAGTATGTTAATGTGTACTAATTGTTATGCCTGCAATATACAATTTATTTTTCATTAGTACACTGGGCACACAAGGTCAAATCATATTGTCTGTAATAAAGCAAAACACTTACTGGCAATTACAGGCACTTTGCTTGTGGATCCTCTAAACAGTTTGTTGTTGATCTATATATTAACGTCTTTTTAAACTTGGTTTGTTGCATCAGCAAATGATCAGCTGGCTTGTCCCCCTGCGCATATTTGAAGCCATCACACCGCTTTGTGTGTGTCTTGGTCTGTCCCTGCCGAGATGTACCAGGGACCAGGCACTCCTGCTGCCCTCCCATGCTGCCCCAGGGCCATGGGCACCCACCCGTGCAGCACTTGGGGGGCTGTCACAATGTCACAATAATCTTCTCTGAGTCGCACCTAAATCCCTTTTAGCGGATGCTTTTACTCATCATTATTTAAGCAAAACACTAAACAAAGTTGATCCCCCCTCAGTTCTGCTGCTTTACTCTTCCTGTGCCTGCCGGGCTCTGCTGCTCACCCCGTTCCCTCTGCATTTGTCACAGCCCGCTGAGCACTCCCTGGGGCTCTGAGCTCTGGTGCCCTCCCTGCCTGACAGATACTGGAGTGTTGCCTGGTCCGTGGCTCCTGAGCTCATGGAGGGACAGGCAGCCCCACTTGCCCCTGTTGCTGTTCTGGGAAGCAGAGGAGGGTGATGGGGCTGCTAGCTGTGGCCATCTCATGCAGGAGATCATGTGAAATACAGAGCAGGATGCCAAATGGCAAGCTGGCTGTCACAAAGTTGTCAAGCGTATGAACGTGAGAAGTTAGGATTGCAGTTGCGGGGATTTTGCTGGGCAGCTCTGAAGCACACCGAGTCGAGTCTGTGAGTAAGTACCTTTCTTTACCTCCTTGGCCAAATTCTTGGTTGATACCAACACACAGTGATTTCCAGGGGCTGTACTGAATTATGCTGTAATAGAACCAGAGTACATGATATATAGAGAAGATAAGAAATAAAAAACCTTGAGGTTTTGAAAGAATGGTACAGACAATTAGATTTCAATGTCTGAAATATGGAGTTCCTGTTTTGTTTGATCTTGGCTTTCTTCTGGTGTAACAGGTCCTACTTCTGTTTGAAGCTGGTTTGGGTGGAAAACTAGCTTAATTAATTTATTTTTTTAAGAGCAAAACATTACTAAAAGTTTAAAATAACAGGATTATACCTATTCTTCTCTTTTTAATACTTTACTTCACTCTGGTAGTTTTATGGTGTTCAAATGAGATTAGCGATAAATTTGGCTCATCACTCATTTTTTTCATCTTTCCTCCTAGACTGCTTAAGAGCTTTGATTGTAGACAAAGATTGCAAGATGCTAGATAATGCTCAAATTAAAAAAAAAAATAAAACCCCCCCTGTTCCTTGCAGTCGAGCAGTTCAGTCCCATGTCTCACATCAAACAAGCTCCTAGGATATTAATATTGTTAATAACAGTTTTTTAATTGCCTGCTAATATTTGGAGATGTAAAAATGCCAGGAGAGCTGCAGGTGAGGAAGAATAAATAATAAGCCATCAGAAAGTATTTAATTACAGTACAAAATTGAGATAGCAAGCCTTTTTTTCTGCGTGCAGGGAGGGGTTGAATTGGTAGCAGCAGCTATAATTCATGACGGGTCAAGTCATATATGAAGAAAAAGCTTTCATTTGTAAACATTGTCAAGCCCAAGGGGAAGCAATTACTGATGAGAAACAACTTTCTTTCATGTCAATCTCATCATGGAATGTTTTTTGGTTTTAAGTAAGGGCTGCTCTTTTTTCCTATTTTCCCCAGAAACCAACAAAAGTAACATGCAATATAATGTAGATTGAAGACGAAATTCAACTGTCAGCTTCAGGAACAAATTCATACTCATTAAACACAGGTCTCTGAATATATTTCTTGCAAAGGGAAGGGCTAGATTTCATTTCTCAGCGCAGCTCTGAGTCAGTACAGCTACTAAGTGTTACTAGACTGGTAAAAGCCTTCAGAAGCTGTGTTGTCACCAAAGCACCCTCTGAGGTATGACTTCATCCCATTTTCTCTTGCTGTGCATGTGTGCAGTAGTTTGCCCTTGGCCTATACCAGTCTCACATTGCTCTCTCTCTCCAACCCCACCCAGCTGTGACAGCTGACTATTTTGGAGGAGTAAAACCATCTGGTTACAGGGTGAAGCCTTAGCACCTGCTCACTCCTTCCTTGCGCCTCTGAGGGACTTACTCCAAGTTGCAGTCCTGCTTCAGGGTAGGAGACAGAGTCTGGTAGGGCTGGCTACAGAGAAAAGTAAATCTTTGCTAACTTTTTTTGCAGATTAATAACTTGTAGAATTCTGTTTCAGCTGGTCTGTGTACCATCAAAGTGTTTCTGCTAGTGTTTTATGTTGCATAAAGAACAAAAAAGCATCTTTCCAAGATATTAGTGCTATGTTGTGACTTTGCCATAATTAATTTGTTATTAGTTTTCATCTCTGTAGAAGACTCCACCACTTCTGAGCTTTTATGACTCCTATGGTTTTTTCATATGTCTTTGTAAAAGCACTACATAAATAAGATAAATGCAGCTGCTGGGGGGGGGTGCTCTGTGCAGAATTTTCTTTAGCATTTTGAAAAACATGCTGGAAGCCATCAGCTTCAGCTCATTCTCTTTTACAAGAAAGACCTAGTTCAATCTGAACAGCTGGTAGACTAAGGTGTGGACCCGGTCGGCAAAATAGCAGGACCTCATTATGAGGAATGTGGAGAAATAGCCAAACCATTTAGTATATAACCAGTTGTTTAAAACCACTTTGTCACCTTGTGACTTCAAGAGCCTAATGGCATGCTAGTTAAAAAAAAAAAAAAAAAAAAAAAAGTAGTTCCAAGGTAAATCACAAACCAGTATTTCGGAGGAATTGGACAGAAAGTGTAGTAAAGACTGGAATTTATGGGCATGTGGACCATAATTTATGAAACTTTATAGGCTATATGGAAAAAGAGCCAACACAGCATTTGTAAACAAACAGCAATCTCCCATAATGGTCCAGGCAGTGCCAGGAAATTAAAATGGTTTTGTTGTTCTGTTGCCATTTGTTTAACATCTTGCTCCACTAGCTGCTGTCTGGTGAAACACCCAAATCTAGCATATAGCAAAGCCATTTTCCCTTTAAGAATTAATATATGGAAGGTTGTGGGGGGGATGGAGGGAAGGAACTTTAAAAATTGCATACCATGTAAATACACGTGGGCAGTGAGCGTGGTGTGGAAGATGGAGAGCTAAGGGCAGCTGCATCAGAGGGAGGAGATGCTGGTTTGGGGGCTGGCTGTAGACCAGGGTGTTTTCGGGCTCAGATGCAGTCCTGGTAAAAATATGTCTAGACACAGTGAAAGAAAGGAAGTATGTATTCACCAACCTGTTTGATCCTTCCTGCTACCAGTGATAGTTGTTTTTGTGATGAGGAGAGTATGGGACCATTAACATTCACCAGTCAGTTCCAGCCTTTTTGGTTCAGGATCTTCAGTAAAAGCCTTTTACATCAAAATTCTGCTGCTGTTTCAGGATGGTTGGAAAGGGAACTTGCTAAAACCTAATGAATAGGCTCTGCCAGCTTGCTTTACTCTGTTTGATTGATTTGTTCCCTTGCTTGCAGAGCCTGTTTAATATCTCAGATACTAATTTCTTTTTTGTGTGTTGACATGCGCTCTGCAGCACGTCTTCTGGTATTCAGCTATTACACATATGATAAATGAACAATGTAATGTCAGGCATATTGAAAATCATTGCTGTTAATACGTAAACAAATAACAGACCTGTAGCTTCTCTAAAGGGAAAGCATCTCTGTAGCTACAGGAATTGAAACCTTCACAATTTGGTGATACCTTGTGAAATTTGCATTCAGGATGATAATTCAGGCTAATGGCTTCACGCTCCTGTGGGGCAGCTGAAATAGGTTCTGAAAAGGCAGAAGAAAAGGGTATAGTAAATAAATGCAATGAGCTGTCAAAGAATATTTCTGCATCAAACAAGTCTCTGAACCTCTTTGTGCTTCAGAATCTGACCTTTTCTGGCTGCTCCGTTTTTTGACTGGAGTAGATCATGTAATGAAACACATTAACTATGAAACAGTAATAATAATAATGAAGCATTTATATAGCCACTAAAACATAAGGTGTTAGAATACTGTAGAGAGGCTTCTATTAATTTACAGTAGATCGGTGAGGGTAAAACACCCTTTGATTGCAGTTGCTAGGCAACCCTCCTCTGAGCAGATGTAGGTACCATTCCTGTTTGTTTAACACCAGCAGTACTGGAGTCTGTCAACAAAATATGCTACAGCAGCAGCAGGGAATAGCAAAGGAGAACGATTTTAGCATCGCAGTGCTAAAGTATCTTTCTCTTGCATCCTTCAGGCATGACTAATACAAATGAAGTTGCATGGAGGAGGCTTGACACACCGGAGAAAATAAGCTTGTATTACTGTGTTTTCACCTGTTGATCACAAATTGCTTTGTAAAGAAAAATGTCATTATTCTCATTCCGTAAAAGTGGAAATGGGGCTCAGAAAGGTTAGACTTTCCTATGAAAAGATGCTATAGCTTCTCATTAGGCAGCAGCAGGGCTGAAAGCAGAGCCCAGGTCTTTTCTGTCCCATGCTCAGTGGGCTGTGGAGCATTTGCAAGACACATTGGTCCTCAGAGTACTATAGCCCAACCAGCTACCTAGGATGATTTTGTGGCTTTTTTTTTACAAGAAACATCGTCCTTATTCAAAGCATTGTATCAGTGTTTAGGAAGAAAATAAGCAGAGTGTTTAGAGAAATGGGATCTGTGCTTCTGTATAAACACTGTTGTAACATATGTTTTTGTCATTTATACTTAACTTCCAGAATGTGCTTAGTTATGTTATTTACTTTTACAATTAAAAATGAAGTATATTTTATTCCAGAAAAAGACTGAGAAAACAGTTCTGTTTGGATAAGTCAATTGAAAATTCATGTTCAAGCTGTTAAAGTGCAGTGATTTCCTCTGAATGACCTCAGATTTAGAAGGCCAAATGTAGCAAAAGCACTTGTTTCAGAAGATCTTTGCCATGGGAAGTGATGAAAATAACATGTTTTTGGTACTCTGTGGTACCATATGTTGTGATGGCTTCTGGCATGGGGACGTGTGTGAGGCAAAGAGATAAACGATGAAAAATGTTAATCGTCTCACCTGATTTTTAAACCACAAATAATTAAACCTGTAATTCAGAGGATATAAGGTTAAGTCACTGGGGTTCATACTGAGTAAAAGGTAATAAGATCTGTGATATTCTTCAGTTTGTCTTTTTTTTTTGTTTCAGAGTTTGCGAGCAGGCTTTTTTTTTTTTTTTTTAACCTCTAGATATAGGAGGGAGGATTGCCTCTTCCTTTGGGGAAAGAGAGTTTAGATACAGGAGGTTCCCCTCTGCTGTTCTTCCCACAACTTAAAATAAATAATGATCTCTTCAGAAGAAATGAATCTGGATCTGCTGGTTTGGGCTTCTGGTGTGTACCACGGCGTGTAGGCAGCTGTGGCTGCTGGTAGGAAAGCTGGGGTGTCCCAGGAGTGACATAGCCAGGGCTTCCTCAGTTACTCTGAGAAGTGCCCATTTCCACAGCTGGGGAGGGAATGGGAGGACTGAGTGCTGGGGGAGAACTGGAGGCAGGAGAAATCTCCAGATAGTTTTAGCCACAGATGTTGCAGTTTCATTTTCTTAATTAATCGGTGTACAACAAAGTTTTTTCTCAACTTTGCTCATATTTGAGTAGTTCCCTGTAATATAGCTGAGGGTCCATGGGGTGATCAATGTTCTCAGTACCACGTAGACAACCTTTAAGGTGAGAGCTCCAGAGCTGTGGACAGACCTCTAAACAGGTCTGAGCTTCTGCACTGGTGAAAGTTGTGGGGAGTTTCCAGGACTGAAGTCCAGGAGACAGAGAAAACACAAGTGGCCAGATTTATTATTAGAGTTTCATGATGTTTATTATGATGTTAGCATTTGCAGGGTTTTTTTTTAAGTTAATAATAATCTAAGCCATAAGAAAATGGCTTTGCCTGGGAATTCAGATATTTCAAAGTGGAAATTTTCTCTGGTGATAGGCATTTTTAAAGCTTATACAGCTGTGGAGGAATGGATTTGACCTCTTAAATAAGTTTACACAGTAATACCATTTGTATACTCAGAAGAGAAATGTATGTGCTAAGAAGGAATGAGGTTTCAGTACGACTGCAGCTTTGCAAACAGAAAATGTAGTTTTCTAAGGACCCACATAAGGGCCAATGCATGCTGATTGCTAACTTGCCCATCAAATCATTATTATGCTTTCATCAGAACTAATGGTGCAGATGTTTTATTAACATAAATGCACAAATATTTATGAAGCTGGCCTTGCAATGTATTTCTGTTAATAACTATCTTGACCTCATTGTTTGTCCCTTTACAAAAGTTCTTCTAGTTTCTGTTGTGTAGAATAATATCTCTCTTTCCTTTGTTTCCAGTTACAGTTGATCAGGTGGGGTTTACTTGTTGTACTAACCAAGAACAATAGTCTCTATAATGAAGATGACATATGTATTTTTATATGCTGTACATGTCTTTTTCCTCCCCAGAAGAAAGGTAGTAAAGAACCTCTGAGGTAGGGCAGAGAAATTACTGTGTATTTAAAAAAAATGCACATTTATATTTGTGAACTGTCTTTTCTTTAAGTTGGCATTGAATTGTTTCAGTCGTGAAGCTTAAGGGAGTAACTCCATCACATCTAAGAGGATCTTTCAGAGCTCAGTTTCCATCATCCCAACTATTAAAACCTTATGACATGAACAGGAGTAGTCCCCTCAAGAAAACCAGCAGCTGTGAAGCATGCTTTAATATAGCATTGGTATGATGTAAAAGAAATGTTCATACCTCAGTTGCTTGGTATGAATGGCAGTAGCTTCCTTTCGGTTTCGTGGAGCAGTGCAATACTTGGTCTCAAGGTGTGTACTTTCCCTTCCTTCATACATTTACTTTACATTAATAATAATAATATTGTGTGAGTGGATTACAGTCAGGATATTTTGAAAAGACATTCAATAATTTCTAAAGTGAACTTTTATTTAGTGTTTCAGTTGTGTTGAAAGGTATGGATTACTTCAACCATGAGAAAAGGAAAGGAATTCTGGAGAATTTGGCTGGTTTCGGTATCTTATTTCAGTTGAGAAGCGGATAATATATTAAAAAGACAAAACTGAATCTTTCCTACTCCGTAAAAGTCATTACCATTTGACAGCTCTTGGAGGACTTGCGTGAAATACATTAGAGGTCTCAGTCAGTTTCTAGAGCATAGATATCTTTAAAGCATCACAAACACCAAAGAAATAATAGTGCTATAGCTCTTTTCTTCTGTTTTGAGCAGATCTACTTCTTATGGATATAGAGAAGGGAAGTTGAAAAATTTTTACTAAACAAGGCATATTTTTGTCCAATAAGCTGCATACATGATATTCTGGGATCTGAAGGAGAAGTGAAAAAGTGCTGAGGCAGCAAATGCAATCATCCAGTTCAAAACAGAGCACAGAGAGTGGGGACTGTCTGTGATTTTGTAATAATAATGAAGAAGGCAGTACTTAAGCTTTGGACATTAGCTGCTGCGCTAATTTCATGTGAGAGGAATGGGTGCATATGTTTCTTTCCCTGAAATTGCTCATTTTTTGCTTGGCTGAGTGAACATTGTTGAAATCATAACTTTTGTCACTGTTAGCTATGTTTCATTAGCTTTATTCTTAATGTAAAATATTCTCATCCATCTGTGATATTTTATGTTGAAAAAAACTATAGTCATCTCCAGATTGCTTTTATTCAGTTCCCCATCCATTAAGAAAAGCTGTTTTGGTAACATTCTGTTTTTTCAGTAGTTGCTGTAATTTTCCTATGTTTCATTTAAAGTTCAGAAATACTGGCCAGATTCTGGCCCATAAATCCATTACCATTGCACTACTGGGAAACGAGACAGACCTAACATTGCCTCCAACTACAAGTAAAATTTTCTCAGATTTTGGCATGTGTGTGCCAAAACTGATAAGGGATAGGAACAATGCATCGAGCTAGAGCTGGGTGCCAGTCCTCAGCAGCAAGAGCCATCATTATGTTGCTCACAATAAATACTGTATTCTGCATTCGGACTGTCTTAAAACAAAGGACGTGACAGCATCATTTTAGAGGTATCTGCTTGTCTCCTAAATGCTGTACTAAACGCCTTGTCAACTGGATACTGAATCTGTGACTATAAAGCGTCTCCTATGTAACATCTTTCTGATTTTACTTTTCACTGATTCTGATGCCTGGTCCTCCCTTTTGCTGTTTCTTCTCATCTGAAGCTGTGCGTGAAAGCACACTAGGCAGATCCTACAGTACACCTGCTTGATTTTGCTTCCCCCTGACTTTCTAGTCATGTGTTTCAACTTGCTATTTGTTTTCGGTACCAGGCAATTTGTGTGCTTGCCCTTGCTGTTCAGTGGGGATTCCTTTTCCTGGAGCTGTGAGTCATTTTCTTTTCATTGTGCTGCAATTTCAGCTGCTTCTGAAAAACAGACAATACATGAATTTCCTACACGTCCTACTGAATACTGAAAACGTAGGAGGACAGGAACACATTCATGCAGGACAAGGATGAAAAATCAGAATCCACAATATAGGCAAAAGCTTAGTTATTTGGATATAGCGTGTACAATTGGTGTAGTTGACACTGTTCAAAAGATAGAAGGGAAACACAATTTAATGTAAACACAGTTAGAAAAATAAAACTTTTTTTATGAAAAAAATACTCTTAGTTGACCTAAAGCCTGGTCAGATAATCTTCCTTGCAGTGACAGACCAGCACGAGAGGCTGCTATTCCCACGCTACCAGAGAAGAAAAATTAAAATCGTAGGAAAGAGCAACTAGAGACAGGTGCATCCTAACCAGGATCTGCTGCCTATTGTGTGTATCTGCTGGCCACAGCCAAAAGGAGAAAGCTGAACATTTCACATCTAGGCTTGGTATTACAGTAATCTTGCAGCAGATTTCTCTGCACTTGGATCTTGCTGCTAAAAACTTTCAGACTCCACCTGGAAGTGCAGAAATCCAGAGAGCTGGAAACTAGGGCTTGCTTTTTATGATTTTGGAAGTTAAAATGTTTTATGTCATGTGAATTATTTTATTTTTAAGCGTGTAAGTAGAAATAAGGGAGAATTCACATAGTGGATGCAGCTACCCTCAATGTTAGCAGTGTAAGTTGTATGTCAGCTCTTCAAAGTCACATTTTGAATTTTTAAAAAAGTTAGATGGTGTACATGACTGCAGACAAATTTCAGCACCCAAACTGTCTCACCCAGTGAGGCTGCCAGAATCTTTTGATGAACTTTGTGGTTAAAATTCATTTCCGTTTCTTTTCTGTAGACCAGCATAAAACTCGTCTCTTGTTTCTATAGCTTTAGCCTACAAACTAGTCAACCTCACTGTCAGAGGAGCAATGGTGTTCTCCATACAGAGTGATCTGGAACATGCAGTGGTTATTCCAAGCTGTAGAACAGGCAGCTTATCATGTCACCAGCCTTTCTTTCTCATTTTCTAACGACAGGATTTTAGAAAGCCTGTAGACTGCTGGAATACAAGTGGGTTTGGTTATGGTTGATGACGACTAATGCTCTTTCTGATTCTTGCTCTTTCTAGCATCAGAAACTAAATGTAATTTTTTAAAGAAAATTTATCTCTTTGTGTTTTGCTTACATTTAAAAAATATACTAAATATAAAACAATCTTGATTTTCTACCTGATATCTGTTGTTTGTCAGAGGGAATGACAAATATACTCATCTAAGAAATGCTGAAGTAAGGTTTTAGTGTGGCCAGGACCTAAATTGCTTTTGTGTACTACAGTGGATAAAAATCTAGAAAAAGAATTGAGTATTGATCTTCCTAACCTGTTGTGTGTTTGTATCAACAGACAATGCATAGACATACAATACCCATACCAAAAAAACCCTTCTTTTCCATAATAACTTTCTTACATATTTTTATATAAGCGGACAAAATATGTGATGATCTCACTTCTCTCACTTGAAATTTTTTGCATTAAATCCTCATTTAATTTGACATAGAAAATCATCCCTTAAAGTTGTTATAATTTTTGTTGCAGTCACTAGACTCTAAAATCATATCTTAGATTTTGCTGACTCCATTACTAAAGTAATATTCTTTTGGCTTAAAGCCTGAATCTCAACTTCTGCTTTTATTTATGTTTGATTTGGTTTCTTCATGCTCAGTCTGGAGTGGTGTATGCCTCTGCAAATGGTTTTGGGTTTGCTAATGCAGAGATTTATAGATATTTTTTTTTCCCTCAACAAAATACCAAAATGTGTGTAAAATGTCTTTTTTACCTGCACTTAGAAGTATTTCCTAAATACCTGTGAAGCAACTAACCAGCAAACATCTGTTCTGGTCAGCAGTTAATATATTTCAGTATTCCCATAATTTGTAGATTTGCTATAACCCAAACTGTAGTCATGAGTAACCCTGCCTTTTGGGGAAATTCATTTAGAAAACCCTTTTAAAAATTTATTTTGTTGTGATGGGACCTATCATTTGCAGTCTTGTTAGGTGCTCTGCTGTGTTTAACTGCACTCAGCAGCTGATGGGGGCAACATAGGCTTTAAGCGGTTGTAAAGCCACTTGGGTTTGATCAGGAGCTTAACAAACGCTGGTGGAAGGTCTGCAAGATGCAACCAGTGTACTGAGAACAATAAGTCAGCAGGTCTTTGCCAGAGGCAGGTTGGTAGTGGGACAGTGTGGGGAAAGCTAAAGAGAAAGAGACACCAGGGACTGCTCTGCCTGAAACTCTCCAAGCTGAGAACAAGCTTCAAGTTTGAACAAGTTTGGATTTGCCTTTAAATTTTTGCAATGCAAGTTTATCTTTAATATTTTACAACACTGCTTAATTGTACGAAACACATGAGAAGAAGCGAGATACTTGCAACTGGATGTGATTAACATACATTCTTGCCACTAATTTAACATTGTGCAAATCGTGTTCTTTCCCAGTTAGCTCAATGAGCACTGGATGTGACGTGTTTCTCTTCAGAGTGTGTGTCCTCTTTCTGTAATTGTTTCATGCTTTTCACTTGCAGAAATTCAAATTGCTCTGTCTTGTCACACTTTTTACCATGTTTCTTTTAATATCGTAGTTACTTGGAAGGAAAGCTTCTAAATGAGAAGTGCAAACCCAACTGGTATTTATTTGAGGAAGATGATTCTGTGAAGGGTTCGAATTTATTGCCACCCCCAAAGGCTTAGGGACTTTGATTTTGGGCCAGGCTTTCAAGACTTTTTTGTTTACAACAAGCTGAAGATGGTGGGGGTTGTTTTGATCTCATATGGCTGTAAATCAAGAAAAACTTTGAAGTTTGGCTGGGGTGAAAACCAGTGTAACTCCAGCACGGCTCGAGCTCCTGTTATTTCTATAAGCAGTGTGCAAAGAATGTACACTTGTGCTGGTGGACCTGTGCCCTGAGCGGCTCTGGCCGGTGCCAGAGCCACCTCCTGCATCTCCCTTGCCACCGAAGTGCTGTTTCCCTTTTGGCATGTAGTTGCGCACACATTCACTTACCAAATGGCTAAAAGGAGCTGAAACAGCTGCTGAAACAGTGCTGACATTTTTCCTTTCCTTCTATTTGAAATGGACAAAACAACGCAGTGGCTTCACTGGAGCGGCTTATTACAAATTACTGCCATCAGGGCTCCCATTATAGCCCTGCTCACAACCCGACTGGCACAATGGACAAAATCATAGGTTTCCCTGATGGATCATACCACTCTGCACTCACAGAAAGCCTCAGGGGCTAAGGGACAGCAGTGCTTTGCAGGGAGAGGAAAAAAAAATCCACTTTGTAGTTGTTAACACAAAACAAAATAACAATCCCTTCTGTTTAATAGCAAAAAGCCCGGGAGAAAATGGCCCCACGCTGAGCCCAGCTGTGATTTGTGTGCTGTTGGGATGCTGGGGGGGCACACATTGTTTTTCTGTCAAGACCTTGACTGTGGAAGTCGCTTCATCTTCCCAGCTTTTGCCAGTCAGAAATGTAGATCGACGGGGGATTGTGTAAGGTCTGCATGGTTATGCCGCAGGGGCTTTCTCAGCTAGAGGTGTTTTGGTTGGGAGTGGGTTTGCTTTGGTTGATGTGGTTGAGCTCACTTGTTACTGCTGTTGTCTACAGGCGGTACCCAGACGTGGGGTGTCCATGGTTTTCTTGGTTGGGAGAGCCCTTGAAAGGCAGCGTGGTGATAGCAGTGCACTTTTTAACATGATCGGCTTGTGGAGAGAGGAGACTGAACACCCATCAGGAGAACTGGCACATGGTCTTTCATTCTGAGTAACACTTTCATAGTTAAATGTAGCTGTAAGAATCATAGAATCATTAAGGTTGGAAAAGACCTCAAGGGTCATCAAGTCCAACCATCAACCCACACGATGTGAGTATCCTCACCCATGGCGGGATTTTACCGCTGCAACTGTAAATGTGGGGAAAAATCTCTGCTAAAAAGCAGTTTTGCTTTTGAAGCTTTTTCAGTTACACACCAGTTTAAGTTACTTTTGGACACTTCTGAAAATGCTGTTTCGGAGCTGCCCCTGCAATGTGATCATTAGCCTGGCACTGCGTTTATTCTCACCCTTTCCTGCTTTCAATAGGATATTTTATGTACGTCAGCTGCCGGTGTTGCTTTTAAGGTTCTGTATATTTGCCTAGTGGAAACATTTTCCAGTTTTCAACCAGTTTTCATTGGATCAGGCCAGTTTCCTTGACCTGAAATTATTCTTCTTATGCTTTCTCTGTTAATGAGATTAATTCAGTGTACTGCCAGTGGTGGCATTTTTTGCTTGTGTGTGTGAGGCAAACACCTGTGAAGTCAGTTGGACTTTGCCTATCGTGCAAGGAGGTGTGAAGTGACTGGGAGGCAGCAGTTGTGGACACAACCCTCTGTTTAGTGAAGCACTCTGGGGCCCAGGGAGATGAAAGGCATTGTAAAAACGTAAAATATTATAATAATTTGGGCTGGATCATTGCCAAAAGCCTCTCATTGTTCTCGTATGCTGCTCTCTTAATTTAAAAAGTAATTCAGATAGCTTAATGAGGGCTTATTGGCTCAGTGAGGGAGAGCCTGAGCTAAGGGAGATGTTAGAAGCACCTTTTGTTGGTCTTGTAAAACAAATGCAAAACCAGAAATCAGAGATTTCTTGAAATCTAAAGGAAGCACTGTCCCGTAATGGCCATGTGGACTTGAAAAACTTTTTCTCTGTATTTACTGAGAACATTTTGCTAAATCCAGCTTTGTGGTGCAGTGTGTGTTCATTGCAAAGAGCTTCCTACTAACTTGAAATTCTCAAATATTTCTAAAATGGTCGATTTTTGCAAGAGTTTGAAAATCAGTAAAAGTAGGGTCTGTGCAGCCAGCTGTTGATCTAAAATGCAAATAGTTCAGCTTCAACCCATGCAGAGAAGCAAGGAGTGAGCTGTAGATGCTAAAGTCAACCTGAAGTGTGAAAAGGTCATGAAGCTACCTTAAGAAATGTAGATTGCAGTACACTCCCACAAAATTTTGTCTTCATTTCAGTTTTAGCTTTGGCTTATTTTGTAATTTCATACTGTTGTTATCAGCTGTTGATGCTTATGACTTTCTTTTTTTTTTTTTGCTTCTGACTTTAAATTTTCTTTTACTTTCCAGGAGTTAAGACTGTAGAAAAATAATGTCTTTGGCAAATTCATCATAAAACCAAGAACCTTATATCAGTGCAGGAGGAAGAGTATTTGTAACTCCCTTTTATTTGTGTATCGTGATCTGCCATGTGCTTTTATCCAGAAAACCCGGTCCAAGGGCTCTGCCTGCTTCTGGTGCCTCTCTGTTCAGTGAGGGATGCAACAAGGTGGCAGAGCATGTACCTTATTGATCCTTATTCGGGGACTGCATCTCTTTACTTGGCTTTAAAGGTGGCACTTGAGGAAGGCTTGGTGAGTATCCCTGTTCTAGCAGTCTATCACCCATAGTCCAATGGAGGTCACTTTTGATAATTTCTTGGTAGCTTCAGCTTACATAATTGTCTGTAGCCAAATTCTGGTCACAATCAATGCACTGTACAGAGGTTTGGCCATAGACCAGGGAGGGATAGCAAGGTTGTGGAGGCAGCTCTTCCACAGGTTGCATCGTTTTGCTCTCTTAAGTACTAAATTCGTATGTCAGTGAGTTAAAATTATGTGGGCGAGGTAAAATGTGTGGAATGCTTCTTGCATTTACAGCATGTTAGACTAATTACCTAGTTTTAACTTCTGTTTTAAAGAGGTGAGACCAAAGGAGGACTCAGGAGGGAAGAAAGTAAAATGACATGCATCTGGTTTTCAATGCTATCTAAACTCCTGCAAGGTCAGCAGGCCAGAACAGCTGGTATTACTGTACCTTACATGGCATGATTAAATATTTTGCATACTGCTCATGTGCCATCTGTTTAGTTGTTCAGCTCAGTGACACAATGGCCAAAATGAAAAGATATTTACACTGGCATTGTGTAAAATAGACTGCTGGAAATACAGAGCACTTCTGGCTGCTTACTTTGAATTAGATCCCTTGTTTATTCTGATAAATGACTGTCCTGGGCAGTTACTGCCAGCCTTTTGGAAGATTGCATGCCCAGGTTTTTAGGTGCTGGACATTGAGCAGACACATATACACACACGTGTTGTGTATCTGGTACAGGTGTGCACTAGGGCCAGATTTTCAGAAGTCCTTGGCTTTCATAGAAGTGCTACGCTAAGGCCACATTTTCAGAAAACTGAGCATCAGCAAGAACTCACATTTGTTACTTCTTGACAGTGTCTGCAGAGCATGGGGAGAAATCTGGATGGGGTGGGTAGTGACAGGTATCTGCTTGTCTCTGGTTGTTCATTTAAAGTGTGAAAGTGTGAGCGCTTGGAGACAGCCTAAGTCTTTTCAGGAACAATGACCTCCTAACATGAACTGTTACACACAGTGGAGGGAATCTGGCATGTACGAAAAAAAATGCAAACCTCATTTTTTTGAGGATGTGGCAAATAATAGATATTCTTTGTATTGTTCAGACAAGTGCAGAGATTGTCTTTCTTGAAGTATATTCAGCAAAACTACAAGCCCTCTAAAAACCAGGAGATTTTATGCAAAACACTGTGTTAAGAGAAAGCTGTCTGCTGAAGTGTCAGCAAATGCCAAAGTTAAGTTTACATGTTGGATCTTTGTTCTGTCCCCTGATCCCTGTTTTTAAGAAGACCTGCACCCAGGAATGAAAGATTCGACAGTCACAGCCATGATGTTCTCAACTTTGTTTAAGTCAAAGCCAGGTGGCCTTTGACACTGGATTATTTGTTCTAGTCTTCCAGTTCAGACAGATGGAACAAAGCGGCATCAGAGGTCATCAGCACTAATGAAGGCATCCCTGATCTTTTCACAAACCTTCCCAGAAGCTTTCTGTATATGCTGAGCCAAGGGATGGCAGCAGAATGTCCTGGGAACATGGAGGAGAAATTGTTTTAGGAGGAGGAAGAATTGCTCAGGATTTAGGAGGAAACACCCTCTGCAAATATGGATTCTTATCCTTGCCTAGGTGCCTGCCTAGGACTCCTTTTGGTGACTGGGCTCATAGGTTTGCAGTTTGACCTAGGAAAGCTGTCTTTCACTTTTCAGTAGGATGGTGGTAATAAAATGCTATTGTGAGAGAGAAAATTTGAGCAGAGGTAGAAGCTCCATGGTCATTCGCAGCATTTCCATCCTCCCTGCTGCATGCAGGTGCTGGGGCAGGGCAATGTCACGACCTAAAGGGTTACCCAGTCTGTGGGTGTACAGAGATGGCAACTGTGGGTTTGTAGGCTTCAGTAATACATGGAGGCATTTATCCCCTCAGTTTCTCTACTTCATTACAGATTACCACAAATACTACAAAACCTTACCACTAGCAACTAAACTACCACAAAAATCACTGCTAGGAAGGATAGCTAAGATTAATAAAGCAAATAAATACATATCAAACTATTAGAAATTACTAGCAGCCATCAGTAATACATTCAATAATATAGCAACAATCAATATTATAGCACCAACCAAGGAGGTTTCTACAATTACAGGTTGCTACAAACGGCTTCATATTTGTGAAGCAAACTTATCAACAACATAGCAGCAGATATATTTATGACTCATTATTTACATGGATATATAATACTGGTATCAACTGAAGTAGATAGATTTCAGCAGGGGCAAACCATCCCAGAGCAAGGGACGAACATAAACAACCCCAAAAGCCAGGCCCACAGGGGTACCAATAAAGCAACAGAGTCTTGCATCAAAGATGATCTATGTCACAGGGTGTGGAGTCAGCCAGGTGAGAGTCCAAGAGCTTGTAGAAAGCTGGGGCAAATTCAACCCATTTAAGAAAAAGAAAGGTACAAGAGGTTCTTGGAGAGAACTTATCCTCTTTGGCAGACTATTTTCCACCTTTTAAGACAAAAAGCTGCTGTTGCAGTTCCTTGGTTCTGTGCTTACTGATGTTATCTGGGGATGTCTCTGGTTTCCAGGTACCCAGCTGTACTCCAAGGAGGCCAGCTGCACTTTTCAAGGATGTTTTCAAGGCTCACAGCTCCCAGGCTGGCAGGCATTTTCTCTGTAGTTATTTTTCAGCAGACATTTTATTTCATTCAGTAATTTTCCCCTTTTAACCACGCTGCCTTTATGGCTGCTCGTATCAGCCAGGCAAAACACCATCTCTCCCTCCCTCCCTCCCTCCCTGTGTCACCCTCTGTGGCCACCCCGACACGCCAAACACGGTGGGTGTGGCATGGCAGCAGCTTTTCATCCCAGCCGATCTTAAGGCACGCTACCCTGTATGCTGGTTATGTAAGGACTCCCCATTGGGGACTGCTCTGGATCAAGAGGCCTTTAATTAGCCACCGGTTCTTACTTTTCCCATACAGAAACTGGTGTTTGCTTGGCTTTTGCACTTTGGTGTTCCCACAGAAGGGAAGGCACCTGAGCCTTTTTTTCACACAAGTTCTTCTGTAGCGCCTCACCTGATTTAAGATAATAACTGGTA
Organism: Syrrhaptes paradoxus; assembly: GCA_013400615.1. Classification (NCBI taxonomy): domain Eukaryota; kingdom Metazoa; phylum Chordata; class Aves; order Pterocliformes; family Pteroclidae; genus Syrrhaptes; species Syrrhaptes paradoxus. Next base: position 44,394 of record VZTO01026393.1, on the reverse strand, counting down.
ATATTTCTGGAATTAGTAAGAATATCTACTTGCTGAAAATGGCAATTCCGTGAAATCTAGAAACAGAAATGATAATGTACTTAATTTTCTGTTTGAATCGGTCAAGGATAACTTATTAGTGACTTCTAATAAGTGCATGCTGGAGGTACTATAAAAATCCCAATTTACTGATGAAAATTATAAACTTTGATAATTAATGCCAGTAATTTATTTTTCTATTTTACACTGAGATTAGCACTTGCAGACAGAGAGTTAAAGTTCATAATTTACAAGTGCCAGAGGCACTGGTGGGTTATGTTGACAAGCCTTTTAATGGCTCCAGTAGGTCTGATATTAAGCAAAGGCACTGGAAGTGCCACATGAATATTCATTTTAATGATGTACATTGGTAGTCAAAGAATTGCAACTTGCAGGATATATCTGTCTCTTAAAAATTAAATGAACATATGGTAAATTATAAGCATTTTAAAGAAGCTCCATATAGTTTAATTACAGTTAGGTGGCAGTGATGGAATTAAATAATAAGAATAATGAGAAAAAGAAAAGCTTTCCTTCTGTGTGCAGACTGAAACCGTGATTACATTGGTATCACGCGTACAGGATAAGTGGGAAGGGACTGCCCATACCATCTGAAATTGCTGACAGCTGTTAAAATCAGTCTTGTACCATGCGCAAAGGCATTAATCACGTTGCTGACTACATCTGTTCTTGAGAAAGGGGACATGTCTTCTCTTTGAGGACAGTTACCTGGCTAGAAAAGACTTGTTTTCCAATTGTTATGCAGAACTGCATGTCATACAATCGCCACAGACTGTGAGCCTGTGATAAGAACTAATTGACTAGCGATTCCTTATTTGCATCGCATTTTTGATTCCCAGAAATCAATGAGTAACCTGAAAGTCATGACATTGTAGAGGTCAGTGTGTGCACACACCCCGGCAAGCTCCGCAGTTTGATTAGCTGAAATGGTAACAGGGTTTTTGTACATTTTTTCCCTTTGATGTGCAACACAGCCAGCCGAGGTCGGTCTGGCTGAGAAGTGCTCGCTTACAATCTTTTTGTCTCTCTCATAAAACCGGCTGCAGTGTACTCAGGTGCCATTAAAGCTTCTACTGCTGACATCAGTTCGTGATCTTGGAGTCTCTGGTAAAGTGTCATGATGCTGAGGTAGCAAATTTAATTACTTCTGACATTGCTCCTATGCTGGCAAAATAATGCAGGATTTTCAGGACAAGCCTAGAAAAAGAAGATAGTTCACTCTTTGAGATGCTCTGATACCAAATGTGTGTGCTGAAAGCCTGAGGAATACCTTTTCGTTCCTCCAGAACAGCAACCCTTGCTTTGTAATAAGCAGGATTCATAATATGGCAATTAATCTAGATTTTCAGGTTCTGCAATGCAGTGTGCGGTGTTCTGTATGAATAATGAACGCTTTGAAAAACCAGCCATTCCGCAGCAAAGTTAAAATCTCGGTGTGTCAATTAAATATAATGCACTGTACATACATCATCATAAATGGTCTTGATACCCCAGAAGAGGTTTCTTCACACAGCTCATTTTCATTAGCAAGTTGCATGAGAAAAGGGAGGTCAGGAGTCATTGTTGACGTGATGTCTCTAAATTGAGCATTAGAGCACATAACAGTGGCATGTTTTTTAGGAGGGATGGCCTATTTCTTTATCTCTGTTGTTGCTAATATGCTGAGTGGAGTATTGAATTGAATTAAATGAGACTGTATCTCGACACGATGAGAAAGAAAACTAACAGAAGAGAAAGAGAAACAATAGAGAAAAAATGGAAGTAAGAAGAAAGCTCTGTGCAAATGGAAAGAGATCAAGATATCTACAAATAGTTCAGCCCAGGTGACACTGGGAAAAGCAAAATTCTGAAGTCGTCTGCTGGGATTTTGTTTCCCTTTTCTCTAAACATGCATTAATCAAGAGTGTCACAGCACACTTGTTGTCATTGTGTCACTGGTATTTTTTTTTAATCTAGTATAGTTTGTAATTCGGTTCACAATCAGTGTTTATTTTGTGTGATCTCACTGAACGTATCTGTTACGCTGTATACTGTTGAGGAGTGAAGTATGTGTATTAGACAGTCACGTGGGCACTGCATGGTTGTCAGATGTTTTAATCTGTGAACCAGATATGTGGAATTTGAAGTTAGCCAGCAGTACTAGGTGGTCATAGGGGTTTCTTTACAGGGTCTGATTTGGTGAGCGTTTTTCCTAGTTTTGCAGATGTTTTTGTATCATATAATGCTGCTTGTTTTTCCAAAATTGGGCAGGATTAAAATAAAAGAAAAGAAGCTTCCAGAAGAGTTTGATTTAAAAAAACCCCAACAACCCCAAACTATTAACCGTTTCATAAGGAGCAATACTTAGGTTGTGCAATATGCATTAAAAGGGGAGGGAAGGATGAAATGCTTTCCAGCCTTCAAACAAATGGCTAATGTGCACACTAGGACAAGACTCCTTGCATCTTAGGCATTTTCACTTATTGCATTAATATGGCTAGGACTTATACATTTATTTACTACTTACAATTTTCCTCTTTAGGGAATAAAAGATTTCCATATTAGCATGGCAGAAGTTTCCTCAAAAGTGTTACGATTTTGCCTACTAATTAGGAAAATCTTTTTATCCTATGGACTGAAAAGAGGCCAGAAGGTTTTTCATCTAAGTAGCTAGCTGTTAGGCAACATGTATCTTAACACAATATAAATAACCTTTATTTCTCTCTAGTCATTTATGGATTTCATACAGAAATCTGAATGTTCTCACCTACCAGTATATTACAGTATATGTATGTAGCAAAGTCATGTTTTCTTGAATCTACATGTCTGTGAAGTAGACACATCTTTTGTTGGAGCTACTGATTTTCATCAGCTCTTCATTAAAAAAATACATAATACTATGTGAATTCTGATTTTTTAAAAAATATGGAATACTTATTTTTCATTTTATTTATTTATTTTTTAAAATCATTTTGAACAAGCAGGATTTTTCCCATTTTGAACAGTAAAAAACCCAAATCTGAAAGTTCCTTTAATAGAAGGCATTCTCACAGTGGTAGGAATACAGTATGAAATGGTCTTTTAAAAGAATTGGCAAGAAGATGTAAAATTATATTTGTAAATACAGTATCAGGGGAGCCAAAAGTAACAATTTGTTCTAGCATTTCTACAATGGCATTATTTTTATTCATTGCAGAATGAAAAGCCCACTCACTAAGACAGAAATTCTTTTAAGGTTGCTATATGTGTAAGAGGGAACATTGTGGTATGTGTGCCCAAGACCCTCCCAGGGTACCTCTGAGGTTCTACTTACTGATGAAGATGGTCAGCAGTGTGTTCTTTGGTGTAAACTTTGTGGTGTTTGGGTTTTTTAATGAGTAAATAACGTATAGTATCACCACTAGCAGTGTTCTAGCTTTGGTTGATCTCTGTAACCTGATCTTCACGAGGCTGGGACGTTGCTTGGAGAGGCAAAAAAAGACACAATTTTGTAGTAGTAGATGAAAAGGGTGCGAGCCAGCTCTGTAGCATGAATTCGTCTGTAGCTTCTCTCTTTTGGAGGCATGTTATGGTTTTGTTAAGCAGGCTTTTGGAGGACTAAGAAGCTGGAATGTATTTTTATTTTACTTATTTATTTTCTTTAAACATGAGTACCTGGTATTTGATGGTTTACACAATAATGAACCAAATTTTAGCATATCAAAGGTTGTTGTCTGACGCTTTTCTGGGATAGATTGTGTGTTGGGTCTTTCATACCATAAGCATTTGGGAATAGAAACGTTTAAAAATAGAGACTTGTCTGTTCTACTATCTTTAGAAAAGTATTCCTTGCTTGAAACAAGCGTATCAAAGAATGATAATTAGTGCAATGGAAAAGAGAGTAAATGCTGCAGTGTTCAAACACTATTGACTTGTATTGGCCTCCTTTCAAAAAAGGTTCATTTGGTGAAATTTGAAGGAGGAAGTGCAGAGGGCAGTGGGCTGAGTGCTTTGAAGGGACCATCCATCACCAGAGGGAAGAGGGCACCTGGCTGCCTCACAGAGCCAGAGGGAAGAGGCACTATCCTGACCTTTCCCATTTCCTTCTCAGCATCCTTGGTTTATTTCTCTGTTTTTCCTGGTGTGCTGACTAGGAAGAGTTGAGAAAGCACTTTGCATTGTCTTCGTAATAGAGGCCAAGTGCTCCTCTCCCCCTTCAGTAACGTTATGTTGCCTCATTTTTAGCAGCTTAATAAGGGAGAAGTTTTGCCTCATCCTCTGAGGTACCAAGGATGCTTTCTGCTCTGTGACTTCTGTAAGAGAACAGGGTTGGTCAAACATTTGGAGGGACTGAAGCAATGCTCTTGTGCTGCAGCAGCATGGTGAGACAGACTCTTTGTATGTGTGGAAACTGTAGTTCTCTCCTGCCCACTGGTGAGTTCACGTGGGTTTGAGAGTGGTGGAAACCAACGTGGTGGGTCCAAATGTTTTAAACCAGTGATGGTCTTTTTCACAAGATATTTTTCATTTTGTGGTAATTTTTTCTTACATATCTCGATAATGAGATTTTAGAAACAAAAGGATTTGATTCTGCAAGCCTTGAGTCTTTTATTCAGTCCTGTTGTTTTAAGTGGATTTTTCCCCTATTCCAACTATATTAAATAGAAAATTGAAGAGCTGGTTTTGACTACTGTTCATAAATGTACCACAATCTGCAGTGTTTCTTACTGAATACAATTTGAATTCAAAATGTCCTAAAATATTCGTATTGGAGTCATGTAATATCTTATCTCAAATTTCCCTTTCTTTAATATGGGAGCTGGTTTCAACTTTTATAATACTTAAACCTTCTGCCTTGTAAATAATGCATATGTGCTATGCCCCTATTCAGTATTCAGTCTATTGTTTTCTATTATCTTTCTTATTTATACAGTCTTTCTGCTGTAAAGTGAAGATGATTTGGGGCATATTCCCCCAGGACAGGAAAACTGTTAGTAGAATTCAATCCTCTCTCCTACAGAAATCTGAATATAATTTGAATGCATTTAAATTAATCTTAAAATGTAGCATTCTTTGCGGGAAGGTATCAATAGGCATTTTGCAACAAGTTAAGAAAGTATTTTGTATGTCTTAATAGTTTGCTGTTATCTTTCAACAGTCATAAAGAAAATTTTAAAAATTACTTTCAGAAGTCATAGAATCATAGAATGGTTTGAGTCATTTTACAATGCATTAGAATATTAGTAAAACTCAAGTTTTGCTTGTTGCAAATATGTTTCTTCATATAATTTTGCAAGTAAATGCAGCGTCTCCAGTGCTATAGTGTACGTTGAGAAATGACTTCCTGGGGACTGCAGGGGGGCAGCTTCAGTTTGGGCTGGTTTCCAGTGTACTGCTGGATCTGAAAACTCAACACATTACCTCTGCCAGCTTCTCTGCTTTCCAAAGGGATTAACTGAGGGGCACTGTGCATCTCACAGTTCTGTAGGGTCTTCTGTAGGCAGTTCTCTCAAAACTGTAAAATTTTTGAAGTAAGAAAATCCTGCTCTGAGGCTCCGTCTAGCATACCGTATTTGTCCAAGTAAATCTTGTGCAGCCTTTTCAAATAGACGGGGCACAAAACTGTGAGTAAAAACTACCGATCTGTGTGAGGATTGATAGAGCAGGCATCTAACTTTGCACTGTAAGAATGGCAATAATATTGGAAGTTGAGTCAAGCTGATTTATATACAGGAAAAAAAGTGAAACAGAACAGAATGAATCCCTTTTCTGCTCTGGGTGTAGTAATACAAAATGGCAAAATCATAGAAGTGGAGCAACATGACTGAGACAAGGCTACGTGTAACAGTAGTTTCCTGAATAGAGTAACGCTAATGCCAGATTCTTATAGTCCATTATTCACAATTCAGAAGACAGCTTTCTAAATATTTTTAGTTTACAGCATACAAATAAATCATAGAGTAAAATAATTATATGTCAGACCATATGCTGTCAGAGTACTATACTGTGTAGGGAGCCTGAAAGATCTTGTATCAGCTGGTCATTTTGTAAATATGGGTTTTCATTGAACATGAATGTGTGCACAGTAAAGGCAAGTAATGTGGGCAGTACCAAAGTGATACATGCTACAGCAGTAAATAATCCAGATAGCTGAATTTGTCTACTCAGGGATACTTAACTGTCACACTTCAGGTTGTATCAAACAGTTACAGTTATGGCAGTATAATATATCTCTTACTAAGGGTATTTTGACTCCCTTTTATTATGTCGAAGAGTGACTACTTTTAAACTCAGATAATTAATTATTGTCTTAATACTTGGCAGTCTTGTAACTTTTCAGCAGGGTCTAAATCCAAGTTATTTATGATGGTAGTTCAGGCACTGGAAGTGATAATTTCGTGAGCTCCGAGTTACTCAGGTTTGTGGATCAGCACACAGTTACACATGCAAGAAGAAGACAGGAAAGCAGGGCAGTGACAAAGAAACAGCTGCACAAAGACCTGTAGCTCCCAACGTGATGCAGCAGAAGTACTTACATCAGACTCGACCTCACATCAACAGCTTGATTTTTAGAGGCAAACTCCTATTTTGGAGCCACAATTACTTTCAGTAGGAGTGTGCATGTGCACACCTGTGTGTTGGGCCAGGGGTCCCGTATGCTGGTGCAACCTCAGGTCTCAAAGTTAGCTTAGGTTCTTTTACTGGGACCTCCAGAGAGAAAGCAGAACATCTGCATTAGATACTTGCCTCTTTTTGTTGACTTCATGGTATCTGGTAACCCAAGCATCTAATTTAGTGCCTTAATATCAGATACTAAACGCTTCCTTCTTATATATAGCTAAAACCCCAAACAGCTAGATAATCTACACATATGGTGCCATGACTTGATTCTGTCTTAATTCTGATTGCACACATTTTATTAAATTAAGTGATGGCAGAGTTTGGCCCATCACTTTTACAGTATTGTTATGAGTAATGTAAGGTGGGAATTAACAAAAGCCTGTACTTCAGAGGAGTGCTGGGTTTCACGTGAAAGGTGCTGGGAGTGTGGCAGGAAGTGGCTGAAGGGCTGTGAAGGGGGCACATGGGCTGCTCTCAGCTCAGATGAGGGGATGATTCAGTCAGTGTTCCTTGCCCTTGGTTTTGTCACAAGCAGTGTCTTGTTCAAATAAGTTCTCAAAGAAGATCAGAAAATGGGTCTATGTTAAGCTCCAGCTTTTCTAACCTCTGAACCTCTTTTTCATCACCTTCCTTCAGAGGTGAGCCATACTTAAGCTAAAAATAGCAAAGCTACTTTTGGTTTTATCTTCTGTGATGTCTTGCTGCATCTAAGATGTTAAACCATCACTTTTACGAAAGAAACACAAATACAGAAAATTCGGGTTTTCTTTTGACGTTATGTTTTACCAAAGTCTCTGAATGAATGTATTTAGTGAGCATTGTAAACTGCAATCTATGTCCAACCATACAAAACTGGGAAATTTCCCTGAGCTGCATGAATATATAAGGAATTTTTATTAGACTTAATGGAAAAAATGAGGGAAATTTTATGTATAGATTGGGAACCAGAATTTTATAAAAACTGTAAATGCATTATGAAGCAGTAAAAGCCAATAATGTCTACAGAAAAAAAAAATCTATTACAGTATTATGTTTTAGTTGGTGTTAGTTAATGTCATATTTAAGCAATTTGTAATTTTGGCTCTGTTTTTTCCTATTGAAGCTGATTTTGGGTGGGCTGAATTACTCTTGGGACATGAATACCTGCCCAGAGAGAGATCTGGGTAACATTTCTATATAAAGTGCCTCAGTTGCGTTCCAAAATACAGGTGGAGATGAATGTCCTCTGTCTCATCTTTCCTTTTATGCTTGTGCAAGTCTTGCTGCAAGTAAATGTGTTAAAATACAGTGAGCGAGGAGGGATGAAACTGATTTTTATCCACAGGCTGTAGTCGCATGTCATAGATCAAGGTTATAAAAGATTGTAGCCTGCAGTGTGGCAGTGAGCATATGCTGCTGACTGCCCTGGCTCCTGTAGGTGCTGTTCCTATGAGGGAAACCGTCAGACTTGGTCCTTCAGTCTGTCTCAAAGCTGTCTTCTGTATGTCACTGCGCCCACACATTGCACAATGCCTCTTCCTTGGATCAAGCACATGATCCTTACTTACATCCTTAGATTTCTTAAATCAAACACAAGATCAGGAGTGGTGTGATCTGTATTTATGTAATCTAGGATTTATTTTTCAAATAGTAAAATATAAAGTGAATGTGGCCGAAGAGGCAGCTTTGGCCGGTCTCACCAGCTGAGCACCCCTCAGCCCCACCTCTGTTCAGCTGCACAGCAAGTGGCACAGAGTGCTGTCATTTCCAGTGAGCTCGCGTCATGGTGCTCATGTCCCCGGGGCTCCCCAGTGCTGGAGAATGGAAATAAACCAGATTCCCATTTGGGGGCCAGGCTCAGTTTGGTTTTTGCACCCAACCTAGTTTCTACCATATACAGACCATTCCTGGCATATATGCTGTTCCTTCTATCCACCTCCAGGTATCCTTTTCCAAGACCAAAGAGCAGAATAGTATATATACTGATTTCTTATTTACCTTTTAAAAGAGGTAAGGTCCAGCACCCCAGTGTTTAGTGCTGCTTGACAGGACACAACGGTCTGAAGGTACTGCATGCATCTTTAGTGTCAGCACATTCTATTATTGCAAAAAACCCCCCAAAGTCTAAAAATAAAATCCCATGTTATTTTGAAGCATTAACAATGCTTTTTTTCTTTCCCCTTTTTAAATAAAGCATAAAATAAAATAAAAAGAAACTCCAAAACAAAATGCCTTATTGGTGTTAGAGAACTCACAGCAATATCTCTGTGAGTGTGACAAGTTAGTAGAGCATGGATTTTTCATTATAGAAATTATTCAATTTGAAAGTTTCAACTTGAGGTGTAGATACAGATGCCTTAAATCACAGAAGCTAAAGACAGGGAAGGCTTTACAATATTTAAACTTCTGCATGTAAAATTATGCCATTGTTGCTTGTAAATATGCTAAAAGCTTCCTGTAGTGTCTTGTAAATATGCTAAGCACCTCCTGTAGTTAGTTCCCCCACTGCCATTATAAATGAGAGCAAAGAAAATGTATTTCTTACATTATAGCTTCTTTTTCCCAGGTGTAAATCTGCTGGTTTGTTTGGCATTAGCAGCTCCGTTCCTTGACTGACATGTTTCGGAGTTTGCCATAATTGTGAGCCGTGCTTGCAGTCATTGTGCTTTAGAGTCAGCAGGGAATGATACTGCATGCTGTTTTTTCAAAGAAAGGGCATTACAGTGCCAACATCTAATAAATCTTGAAAGCTTTTTTTTTCTCCCCCTCCTTCTTTCCTCTCTTGGTATCTTTCAAATTACTGTCATGGCACAGTTACCTTCACATTATAACCTCATAGTCTGAGCTGCTGTAGTTATAATTGTCTCAGCGCTCCCATTATAAACCTGAGTTTCTGTGTGTTATTGGAAGAAGTGGTGTAGGTTGGCCTGACAGACTGCCTGTCAAATACTGTTCTGTGCTTGCTTCCTAATATTCATTCCAGGAGCAAAACAGTACAATCAGAAAAAGAGAAAATTATTTCCAGGAAACCCCAGTTATAAACAGTGAAAGAGGAGCTGACGTAGGTTGCATTGGTGAAAAGATGCCAGAGCAGTCCCTGGCCAGCCAAAGCATCTGTCGTAGGCAAAAGCCATGTCAAGCGTTTGATGCGAGGTCCAAGCAGCATCATGAGGGGCTGCCCGCAGCCCGGGGTGCGTCTCTGCAGGGGCTGCCAGCTGCTGTGCTGATCCTGCAGCCTTGTGGTGCCTGGAGCTGCTCTGCCCTGCGCTCCGGCCGAGAGAGTCCTCTCCTGGGCTCAGCCTTGGGGACCTGGGCAGCCGCTGCTCAGGATACCCCGGTTTCACATGGGCTCCTCTGGGGGACAGTCAGGACAAACGTCATGAGTCCCAAGCCAGCTCCTCAGTTTGCAAAGGGAGGCTGTGATCCAGCAGCACAGACCACAGACCTTCCCAGTCTCTTTCCCAGCAGGGGCTGTTTTATGGAGGTGCAGGCTCACAGCGATGAAATTGGTTTTGCTCTTCATATTTCACTGACACTTGGGAAGGGGGCAGCCCAAGAAATACTTACTGGCAGTTCGAGGATAAGGAAGAAGAAGAAAATATCATACACTTATTGTGCAAGTCTGTTTTTTCCATTGATTACAGAGGGCAGATTTAAGATACATGGTTCAAATACTAATTCAGAAATCATTTATGATGTACTAAAAGTGGAATATCCCTATTTAGTAATGTACTGTGGTCAGTAGCATTTGTCTGAAATGATTCCAGCTGAATGAAAAAGGACGTTGTTTGGTCATAGCTCTGTGTTTAGTCTTCCTTTTCTTCTTTAAAGGACTGTAGTGGCTGTTGAGATGCAGTTTCTGGTATTATCTTGGCTATCTCTTTGTTTCACTGTACTGTTGAAAATTTATTATTTCTGCCAAAATTTATTATTTTGGTTTGTTTTTTGGCAAATGTAAGGTTCTAGGTCTCTGGGCAGACCACACTGCTGCAGTCCTACCATCCTGTAGATTTTGCTAAAATTGAGTCATATTTCCCTTATTATGTTCTTTAACGTCTATAACATACTTTGCATGCCTATTTAAATATCCTCTTCTGCTATTTATTATTTTAAGTGCTCTTTTTTTGTGTTCAGCACAAGCCAATATGATTGCCTTTGTGTACTTTCAGGTGAAGAATGATTTACTTATCAGAGAAAAAAAAGGTATTGTGCATAAATAACTTCTGAGTATGTCTCAACATTCTCATATTTATTTATTACGTGGTCAAGAGAGTGTTGCCTTGTTGGAGAGCATGTATTTGCAGAAAATAGATTGCAAAAAGTACAGCATGTGTCTAGAGAGTTTTCAAAAACACAGTTCTATTTGTGGTGCGAGGAATAAAGAACTGTGAAATACATGTTAAAACATAATGCAGAGTGATTTTTACATACCAAAGGTACTGACACATACTAAAAAACTTATGTGCTAACAAAGACCTGAGTGTTAAAGGTCTGTTTAAAAGACAAATAAAATTCTGAATAAACTGGAATGTTCAGAAATATATTTTAAGGGCTTAAAATCTTGAGGCACTATGTCTTTCTGCAGCCTTTTGCGTGTGTCAGTTTGGGCTTTATTTACTTTTTTTGTATGCTGTATTGTGCCATCAGTTTTCTAAAAAGTAATTCTGTAATTAGGTGTCAGTAGCAAGAAGCTAGGTTTACTACACTTGTGTAACTGGTTAGCAATAACTTGTTGCAGTACATTGTTTCACCATGGGTTAAGCTAGTTGTTGTCTAACACTCTCTACTCACACTCCTTCCTGCTTTTATTTAACATTTCAATTAAATATTCCATTTAGTGTTTAGTCAGTAAGTTGGGTGGCTTTTGTAAGGTCGGAAACTGTTTTCTCTCTAGGGACTTAAATTTAGCTCTAGAGAGGTCAGCATTGCCAAACTGAAATTTGGCATAGTTCATCTCATTTTTTGTTACAGCTTTAATTCGGTTTGCCTTCTGAACTCAATCTGGTGTGCATGGGAAGTCCCAACTAATTTTCTTGGCATTGTTTCCTTTATTAATAGAGAAAGCAGCAAGAAGGTAAAATTTGTAAAAAATATGTTCTTTTCATTGATGGATGGCTGATTTTGGGGTTCTTTTTTCAGGACTAGTTAGAACAGGTTATTGAACTCCAGAATTCTGAACTCCATATTTGTTCACTTATCATTTTACTAATTTCTGAATAGATTCTTCTACAGCTCTTCTTATTGCTTTCTTTTTACACTGGAAGTAATTTGAATAACAAAAACATATCTAACCATTTTTTCAGCAGAATTGTGCTTCCCAAAAAACATGGAGTGTTGCAATTGGACACTACTAGTCTGTTAAAATAACTGTTAGGTTTAGAATCCAAGCTCTTTGAACTTGGAGATATTTCAGTTTAAGTGCTTTTCAATGTGTAAATACTGATTCTCCATACACAGTTGAGCGATATCTCAGTCAAAAGCAAAGGTGAAGTTAAGAAAATTAATGAAGAATATAACTTCCTTTTTACCATACAATTTCTGTTCATCCTGTTGTGCCTTTTAAGATTATCTTGAAAACTTTGCAGTTGCATGACAGTCTGAAAGATGTGAATTATAAGACAAAAATTGGGAAGATTTCAAAGTTGCTTGGCCCCTCCAGTGTCTAAAGATACTTTTTGTTATCCTCAAAAAGTAACTTTGCTGCTAATTGTAAACAAATATGTTTCCCGAGTCTGCATCTTTCTGTTGGGATATTTTTACTGGTTGTTGGTATCAATGCTGGATATTTTGTTTGGGTACCATCTAACTTGCTAATTTGTGCAGTTGTCTACTGTAAAACTCTCCCTTCCTGAACTTTGTGTTTCTAGTCAGTCTTCTGAATCCAGCCACATGCCTTTTTCCTTCCTTTCTTCTGAGTTTCTTCATATTAATGTCAATCCCTATTGCAATACCTCCTATTGCCACTCTGAAGTGTGTAAACATGTAAACACCAAGAGCTTCTCCTGGTGTCCTGGCACAGGTCTTCAACTGATAGTGCTGGTGAAAAGCAATGTAAAACAACTCGTCAGCCCTACGCAGTGGGTGCTGGCAGTCACTCTGCCATTTCTCTCCTCCAGTTATTAAATGTAAATTCTCAACAATGTTCATTTTCTAGGTTCAGAAATCTTGTAACTTCTGTGACCCTGCAATACTGCTGTGTATACCTGCGGGGATGAGCCAGGAGGGATATTTTTTTTTGCAATTATTTTATCTTTTCCACTTCTATCCTCCTCTCTTTCCTTCCTCGCAAGGATCATACCAGTGTTCATACCCTCCTTGAGTATCACATCCCTTGTGCTCCTGTACCCAGGGGACTGAGCAGCACGCTTTGAGGTCTGAGGGGGAATGATGAGTATAGAGTTCAAAGTCTCTTGGCCACTCCAGTATCTGAAGATGCTTTCTGGTGTCCTCGAAGAGAAATATTACCACTAATTATTTACGGAAAATAGTTCCCAAAACATGGTACATGTATTATCCGCATACAAGAACAGCTCACTGAAATATTTTACATATAATTATATTACATGGTATATATTTCAAAAACCAAGTAAGGTAGTGGGCAAGTTAAAGTTGAACAGCTTCTTTTCCCTCCCTTCTTCTCCCCCGATTTTCTGTTTAAAGGCTTTTAATAAATCTTTTATAAACAGTACCTCTCAGTTCATTCAGAATGATTTTTTTTGTCTTAACTATTGGATATCAATTCTTGCCTGCTGATATGATAGAAAACGTGATAAAAAAATTTAATTGACAGCCTGTGCGGAATCACTGTGCCTGCTAGCCAGCAGGGGCAATCTGTCCTGGCGATAGTCCTGCTGGTTCGCCAGGTCCCTCAGTGGTCCTGAGGGAACAATAGGAAACTCT